>VZSF01009418.1:335767-352925 GCA_013398295.1 Chionis minor | reverse complement strand
CCCCCCCCGTCCTGCGGGGCAAAGGGCAGGGAGAGGAGGGGGATTTGGGGGGGAATCAACTCTGGCAAAGCCACGCGAGGGTGTGAGCTGTCCCGAGTCCCGCCCAGCGCTGGGTGTCCGTCCGTCCGTCCGTGCTGCCGCCCTGCCTGCTCGCAGCACAGCTCGGCCAGGGCCCCTCGCGTGGGCAGCGAGGGTTTGTGGCTCTGCCCGGAGCCTTTTTCTGAGTGAAAAGCGCCGCCGCAGGGACCCCGCAGCCCTCCCGGGGTGTCGGCGATCCCAACGGGAGGTGGGAGTCGGGGTCTGCGTATCCCGAAGGAGCGTAAGGAGCAGTAGTGCAATGTCGGCTGCTTCCTCTGGTAAATATTTCCCTGCCGGGTGTTGTGGGCCCTCTGAAATAAGGGGGATTCCTTTAGGAAGGGATGGAAAACTGGTTGAACAGCAGCCGTTCTCCAGCCGTTCTCCAGCCCTTTCCCCAACGTTCCCATGTGGTCTCTTAGTTCAGGTGTTCATTTGGACTTGGTCAGGACCCAGGTTTCTGTGCAGCTGGCTCGGCCGCAGGAGCGGACACAGGGATTTTTCATCTGGGTTGAATTTATCTGTAGCTTTTCCAGTCGAGGCTGTCCCCGTTGGCATCTCCTCTTGCGGCAGACTCCGTTGAGGAGCCGATGGGGAAGGGGAAAGCTGTGAGATATCCCGGTGGGAGAGGTGTCCCCAGGCCACCCCCGGAGACCTGCTGGATCTAGTGGGACGTGCTGGGTGCCAGCCAGGGGTGTGCCCGTGCTGCTCCCCTCCTGCAGCCCTGCTCTCTGCCACGATCTCCCGGCTGCAGGAGACCACACCGTGCCGAAACACCTCCTGCCTGACAAAACGCCTCCCCTCTTTGTCTCCAGCTGTATTTTCAACGAACAGCCCAGCCGGCATTAGCACTGTTATCAGCAGGTGCCTGGTATCCCCTGGGCAGCATCCTAGACCATGCAGTTTTTTAATTGGAAATAAGTCTTTCCTACAAGAGGAGCCCCGTAGCATTCCCAGGGCTGCTTTGTAGGGCTTTTAGACTGGCTCAGGGCTACCAACTGGTGCTCGCTCCAGCTGAGTGCTGCAGAGAAGCAGCTCCTCGGTCTGTTCGGTGCAGCAGAGACAGCTCAATACGTCAGTATCGGCTCGGTTCTGTTCCTGCAGGTCCTTCCGCATCTGCAGTTGCTTGGGGAAATTCTGGGGAATTAGTTCATTTTTCCTGGGTCCAGCTCCCAGGCAGGGAAAAGGAACAGCAGGAAATTTGTAAGGAATAAACTGGGTTTGTGGATCTCCCCTGCTGAAGTCCAGCCCGGTGAGCGGAAGGCTTACTGACCAAAGGTCAAAGTAATTAGAGAAGCCTGTTCCTGCTGTCGATTAAAGGAGGTATTGTGGAGGATTTTCTGTTCTCTGTTGTGACGCTCATAAACCTCAGCCTCCCCCCTGTCATCCCCCCCCAGCTGATGTTGGTGCTGGCTAACAAGTGCAGGGTCTCTCTTAACTCAGAATTAATATCAACAGCGATATTGGGAGGGGAGAGGCGATGTTTCCAGGAAGAAGGCTCAAAACGTGCTGGCAGCAAGACATTAATATCTCCTGACCAGGACCTGCATCCTATGACTCACTTTGCTTTGAAGGCAATGGGAATTAGGCACTTAACTGTTCTTTGGAGGATTTGAGCTCCCCCTCATCTCTTGTTTTAAATACAGCCATGGTCCCCATGATTCCATGATGGAAGAGGGAACTTCTCTCCTTTCTCCCCTTCCTTTGGCTCTTGCTCGAAGGGAGATGCTGCGTGCACGGATCCCGCTGGCTGGTAGCGAGGAAGGCAAACTCCTGGCAAAACGTGCTGCACTCGGTGCTCCAGGAGCACAGCCCACTCGTAACTATTTAGGATGCTCCGTCATGTATGAATAAAATGGTTTGGTGGGATACAGGAAGCCTTCCTCACGGGAGATCTCCCAGCGGGGCCTGCCCCGGGCACGGCGCTGACGGGAGGATGCTCCGCCATCACCGGAGCACCGCGATCTGCCTGGTGTCAAGGCAGCCCTTCTGCAGGGTTACTGTCTCCCCAGCGCTTTGTGTGCAGGAGGGATGTAGACCCAAACAGAGCAGTTTTTCAGCAGAAAAGCTCCTTCCACCGGCTGGTTGCCTGGGCATGACTGTACATGCATAAAACAAGTGACTGTAGCGCGGGGGGAAGCTCCCACCCTGGCACACAAGGTGGCCGTCATCTTCTCAAAGCCTGGGCACAGCTGGAGGCTGGCATGGACTCTGGCGTCAATTAAAGCAGCCTGAAAGCTGCTGTGTTTGAGCTGACTGGCTGGAGGAAGGACATCCCGCTGGCCAGGGCTTGTTAGAGCCCAGCGCTGCCGGGACTTGCTCAGCTGGGGTAGCTGGATACGCTGCAGCGGATAATGGCCCCCTGGAACGGTCGCCCTGACAAAGTCAAAATACTTAGAGAAGCACTTCCCTATCATTGAGAACTGGGATCTGAGCAGATCTGCTGGAAACCGGAGGGCTAAGTGTGAGTGTGCGCCAAATAACCCAACCTCGGGCTGACGTGCCAGCTACCGCCGCATCACGCCCTCCCCTTGAGTCGTTTGAGGCATCACAGCAACAGACAGAGCTAAATCTGAGCTAAAGTTCACAGCTTCCGAATAATGAAGTCCAGGCTACTGTTCCTGGATGGGATGGGGAGGACGTGGTGATGCTCCCCAGGAGAAGGAGCACGTTGTGCCAGGAGGGTGCTCGTAGCCCTGCTGCCCAGGGCGAGGGGCTTCTCCCGGTACCTGCCATCTGCTGCTGGCATCTCCACTAAACTCTCACAAGCCCAAACTCCCTTGAGGTCACCTGGTGCTGTGCTGACCTGGCTGCCATGTGGGTATCTTCAGCATCAGATTAGAGCTGGGTGGTTTTTACCCAGCCGTTGGGGGCTGACAGGGATGGAAATGGGTCTGGCAAAGGTTTGCTTGAGGGCGTGAGCTGTTGCCTATCAACAGAGCTGGTGTTTAAGATCATGAGAACAGAAACTTACAGAAACCAACATTTCTGGTAGTGTTGAATTCTTCCACGTGTGGCTTGAAACCTACTTTGAGCAGTAGGTAGGCGATGTGCATCGACCTGCAGGTCAGAAACCTCAGTGACTTGAGGGCTGCTGCTTTCCCCGTGTGCTGGTGAGACTCGGATACACTCGTGCCTCCGTGTTTTTGTTTGCTGCCATGCTTAGGGCAAGACGGTCTTGGTTTTCCACCAAGAGCATCTCTAAGGGGATCTTCAAAAGCAAAGAGCCGTCTCTCTCAGCCCGTAGGAGCTTTTGGCACTGAGACAGCTCTGCCATGGAGTGATGGAGGAGGCTGGAAAACAGAGTAGGAGCTGCTACACGTGGTCTCTATGCGAGTCCTCTGGTGTGGCCTCAGGATGGCCAAAGGCTTGTGACTCTTGCGGATAGCACAATGTGTCTCCTATTTTTGGCCAAGTTTCCAGAGAGCAGCTTGCAAATGTTCACATTGTTGGAAGCACAATGTCTCCAGGAGCTGCCACATCTGTATGGGGCAGCCCAGGAGAGCCAGCAGCTTTCTGCCGGAGAGGTCTCTCCACCGGGGTCTGTCTCTTCTGTGGCTTCTTAGTAATGCTGCTGCCTCCTCCTGCCGGCCCGATTTCAGGTGACACATGGCATTGCCCATAAGTATTCCATTGATTGCAAAACCAGGTGGCATCTTGCTGCCAAAAGATTTTTGGGGAAACATCCCTCCCCACTGCCCTCTCTTTCAGGTGAGGGTGCTTGGGGGAACATTCTGCTCATTTCCCCAAAATACATCACTTCCAACCATAAGTGTGTGGGTTTTTTGCTGTTGCAGAAAGCTGCCAATAAGACTGCAGCCTTCGGCGTGCCTGTGAGCGCGCCCATTCCTGGAAATGGGAAACCCTCCACTGAACTGACCGTCCATCCATCACACCACCCAAGCTTCTCCATGCCGAGCATTAGTAGGGGTTGCTTTCCCTTCTGGCAAATGAAAGTGTTTGGTTTTGTTTGTTATTTGTTTGTTTTAATCTTCTGGGAGAAGATGCCAAGGATGTGTTGGAGGCGTTTAATTTAATTTCCTGGGCTTCCAGAGGTGCCGAAACCAGCGGATGAATCACTAACCTGTTCCGTGTGGGAAGGCAGGGATCTGCGTCGTGTCAGCACGGATGCCTGTAAATTGGGGGGGGAGTTTTCCAGGCTGTTGTAGCAAAGCAATGGATTTCTTTGCTTCCAAAGCCACAATGGAGAAGATCCCCCTCGGCAGCGCCAGAAAGATCATTTAAGCCAGAAATCGCTTTGATGTCCCTGGGTTGGTTTGGGGTCTGTGTTTGGGGCTTCTTGCCTTGCTTAGCCAGGGGTGGTGGTCACGGCGGAGGGGGCTGCTGGTGTGCGGGGTCATCTCCTGCGTGTGGAGGGATGGGGTGGGAAGTGCTGCGTGTCGGATGGCAGCGGGCATCTAGGGTTCACTAGCTTCACTTTGAGGTGGTTTTGGGGCTGCCGTAGCTTTGACAAATGCTGATCCGGAGCACCCAAGTCAGGAAATCCCGCTGCAATGCAGGGCCTGACCAGGAGAATTTCTTGCAGGCAGCTCCATGCTCTCCGTGGGTGGAAGTAGCTCTGCTGGGCTCTCCCTCACCCACCACAACTATTGGCTGCAGCTGTGTTTAAAAAACACACCAGCAGCACCTCTCACCTTGTACAAACCCCGCCTGCCTTGGTGCTGAGGGACTGGGGTTGTGTGGATTTCTATTAAAATTCATGGCGCACAATAAAAATTGCGGCGAGACTAACCGCTGTTCGTGAAGAATTTAAGGCTGCTGTTTCTGCTCGGGGAAATGCTTTACAGAGCTAGGGGTGCGTTAAGAGAAAGCAGGCTTGAATAAGAAGCATAGCTATACCTCTGCAGTTTAGGGTTTTAAATAATAATAATAATAATAAAAATCAACTCCTCTTGTGGCAAAGATACGAGCTCCAGTGAACCTGAGAGAGACCCTGACCTTGGTTTCTGGAGACCACCTCATGCTCCTGCTCCACTCTGCCTCTTCCTTCATGTCCTCATCTGCAACACGGGAATAAAACCTCTCTGTCCTGATGGTTGAGAAGACAGAAAGAGCCCTGGGCTGGGGCAGGATCCATCCTCCCAGCAGGGAAGAGCGTGGCTGTGAGGCTGCTGCAGTCATAGGTGGCAGTCTCACATCTCCGTATCCGTGTTTGTTGAATGAGAGGTGGTGTTTTGGAAGGATTTTTGTGGGGGTGGCGAGGTCTGTAAGCCTCCCTGGGATGGCCGGGAAGAAAGGCAGGGCTCCGTGCTTCCCACCGTGCCCTGGGTTAATGCCGCTGGTGCTCGGCGCTCTGCCCCGCAGCTCCAATCCCAAATGGGATGTTCAGAAACCTCGCTGCAGGAATTCAAAGCACTCCTGGATTATTTCAGCGCCAAAGGTTGTAGCGAGCGAGAGAGGGAGAGCTGCAGCATTTAACTTTGATTTGATTTCTCTTTCTTGTTCTGCCTTTTAAGACTTTCAGGCCCGTAACTTTCCCTCCTGCCCCCCCCAGGATCCCCCCCACCATGTCCATCTGCTCATCCCTTATCGGCAGCTGCCAGGCAGCCGGCTTCGCTCCCCTCCTCGGCAGCAGGAATGTGGCTGGTTACGTTGACATCTGTCTTGATAGCGAGAGTGAGGACTAGAAGGTGCCTGGAAGTGGAGGTCTCCCTCTGCTTTCCTCCTATTTACGGCCAGGGCATTCCCACAGGACAGCACAGGGAAAACCCGTGTGTCTGTTGCCCATCTGTGGGCTGAGCTTCCCGTGCCAGATGTGCCGCTGGGGTAAGGCGTCCAAGCACGGGTTTTCTTCTGAAGGTGTCCTAAGGAAATCCAGACTCCATCCCCTGCAAATAGCCTTCGGTGTGATCCAGAGAGACCCGTGCTTGGCTTTCCCCCAGGGATTTGCTTATGGCTGGGCTTACTCTAGCATTTGGGAGCCCGAGTAGCCTTACAAACCTGGTCTAAAGTGTCTGAAAATGTGAACGTGCGTTGGCAATATTGCAATTCCAGGGGACTAAACCATGGTCACAACCCATTGAAGTTACTTTGAAGAGCTTTGGCTCTTCTTTCCTGATGGAGGTACAGGATACCCCAGGTCACCAACGGATTTGGCCCCACAGACAAAGAAGGGTGAGACTGGGAACATTTAGTGCAAGATCGGAGACTGTTGGATCTTGGGATGTCTCATCCCCTCCTCTAAATAGCGATACTCCCCTGGCTCTCGAAGGTTTAACACCCTCATCTTCTTACTGCGGAAAATAAGCTCTTTGCTCAAGAAGCGAGGGCTTTTATCTAGATTAGGGCTGAGAAGACTAAGCAGGGAAGAGGCCTTTGAATTTGGTCTGGACTGCTACCATCTGGCACTTGGACGCGCTTTATCTATTCTTTGCTGAATCTTTTTGTGGCTTTGGGTTAATTTGTGCTTGTTATGCTGGGAAAAAAAAATAAAAATCAGTGAGTGTCTGAACGGGTTGTCCCAGGGCAAGAGCTTCTCAGCATCCCGGCTGCTCTCGTCCCTCTGATGGCAGCTGGTAAGAGCAGCGGCTCTGGGTGGTCGAAGAGCTGTGAAGTGATCGTTGTTATCGCTGTGCTGATGGTGGAGAGCCCTAAAAATGCTGCTGTGGGCATGGCAGCGTGTTGGCTCTGCGGAGGAGCTGAGGAGCTCCTGCACTCGATGGGGTTTGGAGGGTGGCCTCCATGAGCCTCCGCAGAGGCGCCGTGACGGTCCGAGCCATTGGTGGTTGGTTCCTGTGATAGTTTTTAATGTTAATTTTGCTAAGTGGTGGTGGCTGTTGCTTTTACTTGCTCTGAGATTAAGTCCTGTGACTGCATTTATAAAAACGTTGTTGTTCTAATCTTCACAGCATCTTTTTGTGGCCGCTTTCCTCTTGCATGTGGTATCACCAGGACGCTGGGCAATGCCACGAAAGGAGACCTACAGAAAGGGGAAAGTAGACCCACACTTCTCAAGACTGTTTCTAAATTTCCCCCAGATCTCAGGTCTGAATTTTGGGTTGCAGCTCATCTCCACAGCTTGTCTTTTCTTTCTGAAATGCCCCAAACTTTTAATGCTCCCATCTGCGAGGGGGAGAGGGCTTGTCCACCTGCATCCTCTTCTTCTAGCCCCATTTTTCTGCTGTTTGTTTCCTTCTGTTTACCTTCATCAAATGGTTTGTGCTGTTATTTTCTTGTCCTCCCTCCAATTGTCGTGATGAGAAAAATAACCCCACTTGTGCTGTTGAAAAAAAATTAAATAAATAAACTAGAGAGGAGCAGATTTTTGGGTTTCATAGGACTGGGTATCACCTGCAGCGTGAAGGCTGTGAGTTGCGTTGCCCCGGCTGTTTCCCTTCCATTCCTGCCCTTCTGCATTCCCCCACAGTTGTTTTGCACTTAACATCTTCCTTTTATGAACGCGTTTCCCATCTGGGCTGGATTATTTAGGCATCCCAAGGAATGTTTTAAGCTGCGTCTCCCCTCCCCCTCTTCCCGGGAAACAAATTTTTTTTTTTATGCGAAAGACTTCACCGGCCCCTCGTGTAGTGCTGGATAATTAATTGCCTCGTGGTGAACGGGGCTGTCGGATAGGGACAAGCCCAGGAGCTGGAGCTGAGCAAGCTCTGGTGGCTGAGCATCCAGGTCTGGGCTTCTCTGCCGGGTTGGAAAAGGGAAAATCCTCAGTTCTGTCGACTCTTCTGACCCTTTGGGGGTGACCAGAGGACAAAGGGGAGCGTTTGCCAACGAGGATAAAAATCTGAGCCGTACCCGCTGCCGCGCTGATGGGGGAGTCTCGGGCAACTCGGCTGGGAATTAGGGCTGCTTACCTGGGGATGTGCTCGGGGACCAGAGCGAGGGAGCAGAAGGTTTTAATGCCTGAATAAATCCTTTTGATATAATCTAAAATCAGGCTTGGTTTCACAAAGCCCCGGGCTGCTCGGCTCCCCCGCTGCGGTGGGAGGGGATGGAGGGCCGTGACCCCGTGAGCACTGGGGATTTCTCGGCAAATTCCCCATTAAACACGGCTGTGTTTTCTGCCAGGGGAGCACCGAGCGAGTGTATCATGCTGGATCAGGTCAGCCTGACTCATGTTACCGTTTTTTTGCTGAAATGACCCCAAAAAGTTTAATTATTTCAATGAAATGAAATTGAACCTTGTTGCCAGTGCATTGCTTGATGCAAGTGTTTGTTTGTTTGTTTGTTTTTTATTGCCTATTTTATCCCAAGGACAAAGCTTCCCAGCAACGTCTACTCCTGCACCACCAGGCAGATACCCTGCTAGGACAGCTTGGAAAGAGGCATCTTCCCGGGTTCATCCCCAGAGCCCAGCCGGGTCAGGGAGCCTCCCCGAGAGGGAGGACGAAGGCAGGAGGAGATGCTTTATTAAAGAGAAACACCATATAACGTTGATGCCAGCTGCCTTGCTTCCAGTCACTTCGTCACAGTAAACTGATAAGAAAATTAGTGTTCCCCAAATCCGAAAGTTTCCCTCGCACAAGCAGTTGAAAACTTTGATTTATAATTATGATTTTTTGAAATATCAACTAGTTAGTCCAAGTTGGAAAGAAACCCGTGGTTTAAATCTCTCTGTGGCCAGGAAGTCTTGGATTTAGGTCAGTTTTACCCCACACTTGAGAGACTGGAACTGCAAACACAAAAGATTTTACTTATTCCTTCTCAAAAGAAGGGTCACTTCGGTGTTGTGAATAGAGAAGGCACATGAGCTGGATCGTAGCATCACTTTGGACTGTGGGAGGGTCCAGATCTCGGTGCACTCCATGGTGGGGGTCTTACTCTTGTTTGGAAAAAAAAAATGCCATGCCACTCTTTCCTCTAAATAGCATATAATTCTTTTCAGCTCTAACAAAGTTAAAAATGAGGGGGGTAAAATTTAATTTTGCAATTAAACTATGACTAGGCTGTTGTGCTGCCCAGAATGGAGTTTGCTTCTCGTAACAGTTTAAGCCTAAATTTTTCTGCTCTTTTGAATGCCCTGAAAAGAGTTCCTTCATCCCAGATAAAGCCAGCACCGACAGTGCAGCTCACCAAGGATACATCCAGTCAATGAATGCAGGGAATCCAAAAGGGAGATGAAATTATGAGGATTTATTTGTTGCCCTCCCCCTCCCATCTGCATTTATTTTCCTTTCAGGCTCTGTTGAGCAGCAGGTAGCTGAGCCTAGATTTTTTTAATTTTTTTTTTCCTCATTCATTTATTATTTTAATCCTGAAGAGCTGCAAACTTCTAGCCTGCTTGAAACGCAACCCTCGGGTGCGGAGGCTGATGGCAAACCCAGGCTGCAAACTTGCTTTTCCCTGACCCTTATCGGCAAACATGCCCAACCCCTGCGCCGGGCAAACCGAAAAGGCTCCCAACCAGAGGGTTTAAGCAGCTTTGCACAAATAGGATTTGCACCAGTTTGTTTCTGGTGCAAACAACCCCCGAGTTCAGCTCCTCCTACCCAACCCAAGTAGCTCAGGTGGATGGAGGTTATTTTGTTCCACCTCTAAGCAAAAGGCGCCGTGAGCTCGGCTGGCAGTTTATTGTGCAGGTGTGTGAAGGTAACCGGGCTGGCACCGCTCTGCCCCGGCGTCCGGCGCTGAGATTTCATGGGGGCTGAGGCTGCCAAAAAGCAGCAGCTCGATCTCAGGTCCTGGAGCGGCAGATGATGCAGGGAGGGAGCTGGAGGGGTGGGATGGAGGAGCCCGAAGGAACGCGTGGCTGGGGATGTCGGTGCTCATGGTATGTGAAAGCTTTCACCTTTCGAAGCCACCGATTCGAATCGGGAACGGGCAGGAATGCCTGGAAAGGCAGTGCCCGCAGAGCAAAATGGGCCAGCGAGCTTGTTTTTTGTCCTCGTGGCCCCACGTTGTCCCCAGAAGCCACCCCAGCCTGCTGCTCACAGCAGCACATCCATCACCCCCCCCCACCACCACCAGCTCCACCAAACGGGCGTTAATCCCAAGCAGAAATTAGAGAGCAAATAACCAGAGTGCGTGAGCCTGAGACACCGGCACGTGCAGAACGGGCTCGATAAACTGCCATAATGACTGATGGCTGCTCTTCCCGAGGCCAAACGCGGTCGGAGTCAGGCTGTAGCAGGGATGGATGGGGTCAGCCCCTCCAAGGCGTTCGTCTTTTTATTGTGGCTGGATGCTGGGAAACATTTGGAAAGCATCAGGAGCATGAGTCAAACTGACTCGCGGCTCTTGGCTCCGACCGGGTGCTGTGCTGGCTTCTCCCTCACCACAGAAACGGTGCGGAGCGGCTGGCTCCTGCGGGAGGGCTGGGTGCCATCCTGGCAAGGCACATCCCAAGTGCGGGGTCGGTCCTGGTGGGGTTTCCCCCTTCCCGGTGATTCACCTCTCCCGCCAGGCAGCAACCAGCCCTTTGGTTGAGGCCACCACGTGCAACAGCCCATCGTCCCCGCGCCACGCTCCGCTGGTGATGGATTAACCCCTCAGCGCTGTTGGGTGTTTGCATCCCGTTGGATTGGGAACTGGAGCCCGGGAGGCAATGCGACTCCTGGAGGCAACGCTGTCTTCGGGGAAAAACTCCAGAACAAACTCCCAGAGATTTGACTCCCAATCCCCTATTTGAATTGGCCGTTTCCCTAACAGCACAAAAGGAAAAGTCTCCATGAAAATGCTCATTGATCTTTTGTTTTCACTGCAAAAGCGTCTCAAGGCAGTAATTTTTCCCTACGGACCAAAGCGCAGCAAACTGTCCAAGCCCTGTTAATCCTGCTGGAGGGAAAGCAAAGGGTAGTTTTCAGGATGACTCCAGAGAAATATTTGGCAGCTTTAACCTCTTGCTAAACAACTTTTGGACAGTGTGTAAACAGTCTTTTGGTTTTATAAACACGGCATCCAGATTGTTGAGTGGAAAAAGAGCCGAAGCCATCACGTGAAGAGAAGATGTATTGCTTCCGGCAGCTTAAGTATTTTTGTATTCTCTCAGGGTTCAGGGCTTGAGTTTGGCCATATTTTTGCATGGGAAACGCAGGAGGAGGGAGAGGTGGCACTGGAGGGGGAAAGCACCTGAATCTGGAAGCATATGAGATCATTGAAGCGTCTGTTGATGGCAGTTCCCTCGCCCATTTGGTACCTACGCGTGGGGGGGAGGTGGGTCAGTCCCTGCTCCCCTCTGCCCTCGAGGGGTCAGTTTTGATGCAGAGACACCCATCTTCCCAGCACCCGTGGGTGTAACGCAGGCAAGCGCCTCTACAGGCCATTCCTTTTTATTGAGGAAATGCTTCCACCATCTAACAAGTATTTTTCTACTCTTCTGATTGGGCTAAATGGTTAAACACTCGCCAGTGGCAAAAAAAAACCAACCCAAAACCTAAACCGACAACTGCCCCCACGCATTCTCTGGGACACGAGTATAGCCTTTGCTGGATTTTAAATTTTTTTTATTTTTAACATTAAAAGCCCCATGAGGGAGCACCAGAGGGACCTTCTCTTGTGCCTCCCCAGGGCGGCGGAGGAGAGGCACCAGCTGGTGGTGGGATAACTGGGCAATGGCACATTTTGGTGGCCCTCCCCCCAGTAAGCCCAGCTTTGCGAGGAGAATGGGGTGTCTGGAGGAGAAATGGTTTGGCCAAGGGTGTTGCGTGAAAAATCCCGATTTCCTTCTGCCACAGCAGAACTGCTTGGAAGGGGGTGAGAGTGCGATTTAAATCTGAATTCTTTTCCTCTAAAAATGCTTGCGCAGGTAGACTTATTCTAATTTAATAAAACTAATAAGGTGTAGTGAATTAGTAATTAAGAAGAAGGCTTTCCACGTCGTGGTTTGGGGATTTTGGCAGCTCTGTGCTCTTGCCTGTAGTGATGTTTTTCACCCTGGTCCCCAGGCTTGATCCACACATCTCTGCTTTCCTTGTGCCTGACCATCCTCTCACCATCTCCCGTGGGTTACACTGAAAACAGACACCAGAGAGTCAGGACAGATTTCAAGCAGCAAGAAAGAGGAGGAGGAGAAAGGTGCTTCTCTCTATTTTGCACCACTATTTCTCTGGCTATGCAGGTTGTGTTCTGCCTTGCTTTGGGGAATGAAGACAGGGATACATGTATTATTATTTTTTTTTAAATCCTTTTCACTTCCCTTTTCTAGCTCAGGCTGAATGTGGAAAATTAATTCAAAGGTGAATATGGGAAGATTTCATCCATTGCCTGGAAGAAACGTAAGTGCTTCTACGTGAGATTCTTTCATTTCTCCTCAAAAACATCTCTCAGTACATGTAATGTTTCTCATCATTATATTGCCCCATTTATCCTGGAGTTTAGTTCATCTGCAATTACATCTTGCAGCATTTCAACCCCATCTCACTGCTGTGTGCCTTGTCAGAGCTGAATTGAATCAAGCGTAGGATATGGATAACCCTTTGTTCTTTTAAAATCATATTTTTCAATTTGGCCATCTTCCCCAGGGCTTGTCTGTTGAGACTGACTGCTCTGCTCTTGCTGGATTTGGTGGGGTCTTACAGTAAGGCTGGTTTGGATTTTTTTTAAGGTGAGAGACAAAAATCACATTAACTCTAGGATTCCTTTAAATGCCATCTTGAAAGTAATATTTCTTATAGTCAGCTTAGTCCTTTCCACATCCTGAGTAGCACTAACCTGAATTTGACGCTGACATTTAAAATTAATCCTGATCATTCCATCCCCATCAAGAAAAATCAGCGAGTCCTGCGCTGCTCCCCAAAGCAGGAGAGTTTGACGAGGAGCAGAGCGTGGTCCCAACTCAGTCTCTGGTTTGAACTCCTCGAACGGTTGGGGAAGGGACAGATGTGGATGAGATGGTTGGTGCTCCAAGTGCTTGCGATTGCCGTGGCTTTGTTCAGCCCTGCCAAGATCTGGGTTGTGGGAAAGATTTTTGGGGTGGTGAAATGGTTAAATGCTGGGGGGGTGACAAGCAAAATGAACAACTGCCCTTGAATTTGGGGGTGTTTAGTCTCTGATTCTTAGAGAAACATTAACTGTGAGGTTTAGACCAAGAGCTGAGCTGCCAAGAAACCCCCCCAAGACCTGTCAGGTGAGAAAGAAGTCCTCAACCCCAAGGTTCCATGTGGCTGGGTGTCTCAGGTGGAGTACGAGAGCTTTCAAATACAGAAGTGATGGTGGGGATGTCTTCCAAAACACCCATTTATGGAGGTCTACAAGCATTTTGAGCCATATCCCTCTTTTGAATACCCTGTGTTAGACTGTACTTGTCCAGAGTGGGTTTTCAAGTCTAGGGTGGGAGTCCCGGTCAAAACCTGGCACCAGAAAGGGCTTTTCTACCTTGGGCTGCAAAATTAAGCTCCCCCATCTAAGGCTGTAAGTATGTGGACACAGGGGTTAGTTGCAGCACCTCAAAAAGAACATTGCAAAGGACAACACAAGCGGGCTGGGGAGAGAGAAGTGTAACCAGATTGTGGTCTTCCACTAAAACCGGTCTGTCCTTCCTGGAAGCGGGAAGTCAGTTTTGCATGTGACTAATCTGAAACCAAAAGTATACACGTACACGCGTGCAAAGTGGTTTGGTGGTGGGTACCCACACATGGGATGTCAGGGAGCTTGAGGCCGAGTGTCTCCGTTTTCAGGTATTTGACGTTGGATCTCCTGCACAGCAGCTTATTGCATCAGGTTATTGACTTGTGGTATGGATGTTCCCTGACTTCTGCATGATGCATTGAAAAGCTTTAGCTTCTTTTTGATGTAGAAGTTAAAATGCTCTTAAATCAGAGTTTTGTGGGAGAGGAGAAATGGTTTTCTTCTGCGGTCTCAGGGTCTGAAATTATTTCCTTTTAAAGAAATGGACTATTCTAACAGGCCCTTAATATTAGATCTCATAAGAAATAGGAATTCAAGTAAAACAAAAAAAAAAGCGAGCTCCCTTAGACAAACATCTACTAATTTGCAGTTTGCATGCATCTGCACTAAGGAAAAAATGCATATTGGCTGCAGATCCGCTAATGACTTTAGCAGAATAATTCATCGGTGGGAGAGCTGCAGAGCGAGCGCCAGCCGGTGGGGAGCTGCGGGACAGGCCGGGTCCTCAGCACACAAGTGCCGGGGTCAGGTGTTTTGGTGCTGGGTGGGCTTGGTTTGTACACGGGTGTTTTGAGCGTGTATGGAGAATTTGAGTGTGTGCGGGAAAGGTGAGCGTTGCCATGAGGCTGGGTCTGTAGGCGGATGAGACCCCTTTTGAGGGTCTGGAAGTGAGTAACACTCCAGGATGGAGCGTTCCTAAGGGATCTGCGTGTCTTGTGCCATCGAGTCACCAGTGCTGAGCCTGGAGGTTACTCCTGAGTAGCCATGAGTCGTCACGGTGCCTTTCCATCTGCTTGCGAGTGTAAATCCAGCGCAATATTTGCTTTGCATTGGTGTAATAAGAGTACGCACCACACTCCTTTCTTTCTTTTTCTTTCTTTTTCTTTCTTTTTTTTCTTTTTTCTGGCTTTGTCCTGCGTGCTATAAATAAGCCTGAGCAGGAGCAGCCGATAAACTCGCTGCCCTGCTGACAGAAGTGTCACAAGGGCAAAGGTTGGGTTTCCTTTATTGACTCGGGGCCGCGGTTGCTGTGCAAAACTGCCTCCTCGGTCGGGATGCGGCTCTGCCCGACGGGGCTCCCCTCTCCCCGGGGACAGCGGGTGGTGAAGGGAAGGGGGGTTTGTAGCTCCCATTCCATTGGGATTGCCAGGGGATGGGGATGGTGGTCCCCCACAAATGTGAAATGGGCCACCGGATGGACCTGAAGAGGCAGAGAGATGTCCCTGCCTTCCTGGCACAGTCAGTGCCTGCAGCCCGTGCCAGCAAAGCTGCCCCGTCGCACGGGGCTTGGCACAAACAGCCTGTGTTCAAGCGAGGAAAAATCAGTGATGAGCTGAACTCGGCACTCCACACACCTCCAGAAACAAGGCATTTGGCCTGATAAGGTTTTAGAACACCAAATCCCAAACTATCAAGTTTTCTCCCTGTGCCCCTCAGTGGCTTCTCTCTTCAGACCAGGTTGTACGTCTGGATTTGGCTGGGATGATCAGTTCCCACTGGCGCTTCTCGGTGCGAGCAAGGATGCCGCAAACTGGCCTTGCGTTGTCCCCATGGCCGCTGGGTCTCGGGCGAGCTCAGGAGCACGCTGCCGGGTGGGATCCCTCAGCTGACCTGGTGTGAGCATCCTCCTCCCAGCCCGGCCGGGATGGTCACGTCCAAATCTTCTTTCCTGCAGGACGAGCATCTGCATTGCAAACCGCCACCGGAGCCGATATGGACCAGCACAGAGGTGTAACGGGTACAGGACCCACGCTGCCAGCTCCCAGCAGAGACAAACTTCATGAGAACTTTTGGGTCTTGGCCATCAGCTGGACAGGTTGCAGGTAACTGGTATCCTGGGCTGGTGGTGTAAGAACTTAGCTCTTGGTGTAAAGGAGCTCCGCGCTTTTCACTTCATCCTGGTTGAGATGCCCTGTTTGTATGGCGATGTCTCCCTGGAGGAGGCTCTGTTACTCAGGGCAGGATGATGCTCTGCTCGGCCTGAAATGCAGCAGGAGCCAAGGGGAGTGGGGGATCCCAGCCCTGCCAGGGGTTTTTCTGCCTGCTTTTTTTTCCATTATTGAATATTTTTGTTGGAGAGGTGAACCGACCTGAGCTTGCTGGCTTCTTGCTGTACAACAGACTTACAGATGGACGTAAAGAACAGGCTCCGAGATGAAACTCGGGGACAGGGAGAGGGTTTTAGGGCTGGAAGCACCTCATCTGCCAGCTCCTGTTGGGCCCCGAGGTTGCACATATCGGCAGGACCGAGCGCGCAGGTGCCGCTCAGGAAAGTACTGATGATGCTCAATCGATTCAGCTGGGAAAATCGCCTTATGCAGAATGAATGCACGAGGGGACCGGTCCCCTTCCCACCGACTTTGGGGCACAGTGTCAGGCTCCAGGTCTGAAATGATGCTCCTTCAATTGGTTTTTCAGGCGCGGGCCCCACGCAGCGCCTTGCAGAGTCACACCAGGGTTTGGTTGCTTAATGTCGTGATGTGTTATCGCCCTGCTAAAAGCACGAAGAGGGCTGAGCCTTTGAAAGGGAGGAGGCTGTACCCAGGATAGAGTGTGCCGGGGAAAGTGCTGCTGGGGGGATGTCAGGCATCGCTTCCCGCTGCCTCCTGTTGCCGTTGGCAAATTGGCTGCCTCTCCCTGGGGCGATTTACTGCCAGGTGAGGCCTCAGGTTCACACGAAGTCGTGGTTTCTGCAAACCTTGTGGCTGCGTGTTTTCTCATGTGGCTTAACTTGACACGGCTGAACCAGCGAAATGCAGTTTTTAGCTCGTGACAGCAGTGCAAGATGCAGCCCGGGGGGGAGACACCGGTGTTTGGTCTGGTTTTGGATAGCTGTGCAGCTCTGTGTGCCAGAGCCGAACCCTGCTGAAACCAGTGGGTCTCTGCGCTGTTCTCGTGGTCCGTGTATAAAAACGCATTAGAGCACTTGGTTTTTGGAGTTTTCGAAACAACTACATGAGCCTCCAGCTATTTGGCTGTTGGGGAGCCCTGCCTTTTACTCACTGATGGAACACAATATTTGTGTGCTCGTGGGTGCGCAGTTGCACAGGGTGCAAAGGAGGCAAAAAGTTCTTACGTGTGTCTTTGCAACTGTGTTAGAAATAACCCCAAAACGCCCCCATAGCAGGTTCCTTCTGCAGGAGGAGATGCTTCCCCAGCCTGGGCACTGCACAGTCCAAGGGCTGCGCTGGGTCTTCTCCTCCAAGCAGAGGCGTGGTGGTGGATGCACCGAATTTGCCGCGTTGCCTTGTGTTGGAAAAGAGCCCCTCGCATCGGGAGAGGGTCTGAGGCACCACTGGGGCCTCGTCAGTCCAAAGCTTATTCCTCCCAGGCGTTTCTGGAGCAATCTGTCTCCCGCAGCAGGTGAGCAGTTGCCAGTCTGGAAGAGTTGCTCATGATGATCTTTACCTAAGAGCTTTAATCCGTGCCCTAAGCCGTGCCAGTGGAGCTCCCGAAAGATAAGGAGAGACTGAACGTGCCACGGGGAGCTGCTGGAAGGAGCAGCCATGCATGAGGGGGGGTTGCAAGTGCTGAGCGGGGGTGG
>VZSF01009418.1:199081-334533 GCA_013398295.1 Chionis minor | reverse complement strand
CTTACCACCGGCGGATCTGCATGATCCAGGACATGCTGGTGCTGGTGAAGCAGGGGAAGCAGGAGGAGGCCACCGAGCTGCTGAGGCACCTGCGGCAGGTGAGGATGGGCCAGTTTCTCCTGGGGGGGGGGGACCCACACCTGCCTGCTTGCGATGGGGCGGAGGGAGGGGGGGAAGGAAGGAATCCAGGAGCAGAACGCACCCCGCTTTGGACAGCCCGCTGGCAAAGAGCGGGGCACCGTTTTTGGTGGGTCGAACTCGCGCGGCGTCATTTTGGGGAAGCGGCTGAGGGAGCTGCAGGGGTGGTCACGGTGTTGGAGATGGGGGGAAATAACCCCGGGGAGGCGGTTCGCATTGTCTGCAGCGAGGAACCCCGCCGGGCGCGTTTTTCTCCTTCCCTTCGTCGCTTGCGCTGGCGGCTCTGGGGTTTGCAGTATGCGCAGCCCACTCGAGGAGGTTCCCACTCAACTTTCCCAAAGTTCGGCATTTGAAAGCGCGTCTTAAAAAGCGCTGAGGCGATTTGAGCTGGCAGCTTTTGAGAACTGGCTCTTCCCGGCTCAGGAATACCAACAGTTGGCAGCTTTTGCTTTTTTATCTTGTTCTTTTTGACACGCGATCGCTTGGTGGAGTTTTGGTAGTGTTGACTGGGGGCTCGTAGAAACGAGCCTGCGAGAGGCTGCACGAGAGCGAGGAATTAATTGTACGGAGCCCGAGACCTTTCCCCTTGAAAGTCTGTTTGAGCTGGGCATTAGCTGAGAAACAACGCTACGGAAAGTTGCTGTGAGCAAACAGAAAGGCAGCTGAGGAGCACTGCTCCGCATCCAGCAAATTAGTGTTTAACCTTTTCTGCTGAGAGCTGGTGATAAAAAGAACAAAGTGCTGGGTATTTCCAAGGCTCTGGGGGTACACGGGGCTTTGAAAAACAGCAAGTTTTCCACGCAAACTGAAAACAGACCTGTCAACAAGCTTGATGATTTTTTTTTTCTCCCAAGGCGTCTGCAAGGCACCCAGCTGTTTGGTGTAACCAGTTCTACCACCTGGGGAAAAGTTGCTCAGATCTTTGCTGGGCATCAGGAGCTGCTTTCTTGCCCTGTAGATCTGCTCTGTGTCAGTCTGGCCACGTGGAAATAGCTGGGCCAGAGTCTTGCGGGTTTTCTTCTTCATTTTGTTTCGCATTTCTCCCCCCTCCCTTCCCATTTTCGGGTCCTGTTAGCTTTTTAACACGTGGATGTGTTGTTTGTGGCATGTCCCCGACCCCTTCACACCCCTGCCACCCTAAGGGGCACGCTGCCATTTGCCCCATCAGCTGGGATCGCTCTGCCTGTCCGATTTACGTGACTCAGGACTGTGGTTGGAGCAGTCCAGCTGAGAAACCCAAACAGTTTCATATGTGTTCGCGGTCCTTTATAGAAAGCTCTCGTGACTTACTCTCAACCTTGAAATGAGGCGCTTTTTGGGAGATGAACGTGCCTCCCCCTCCGGGAGTCAGGGGTGCGACTCTCTGGGACAGTGAGCGACCTCTCCATGCAGGATCTGTGCGGCCGCGGTGGGTCAAACATGTGGCTGGGAAAACCCCGCGGGGCAGAAGCAGCCGTAAGTTGGGCAGCAGATCCATGCCAAAATGTTGCACCCTCTCAGCCCCGGCAAAACTTTTATCCTTGCCCCAGCAGCCCATTGGCGCTGGCAGAAAGGCAGGTGCTAATNCCCCCCCCCCCCAAAAAAAATCATGTTGGTGCCTGTGAAGTACCGTGAGTCAATCCCAAGTTCTCTCTGGCTTCAGATACTGTTTTTTCTCAGCGATGCGCTGGACCGTCCTCTCCCTCCTCGCGGGTTGGCCGTGCAGGGTGTGAGGGAGCTGGGATATGTCACAGCGGCTGCCCCAGTGACAAATCTGACCGCGGGGGCATCCCGTCATCTGACTAAGGGGGGGGAGCAAGAAATTAATTTTAAAATGCTGGGGGAAGCGAGGAACCTGTTACAGTCAGATAAGTCTTTGTGAGTGAGTGTTTCTGAAGAGCTTGCTCTGATAAAATATATCTTAGAGTGTCAAAATAGGGAACACTTTGTCCTAGATACTATAATAGACTCAAAGCACATTTTTAATGAGGTGCTATTATTCCTTGCCTCTGGGTAGCAAATGTGGGATGCCCCAATGAACAAATCCCAATTGCCGTGGTTTTCCACGGGCTGACTTTTGGGAAGGTGGTGTTTTAGGGGTGCATCGGTGGCTGCCAGGGATGCTCGGTTTGCTCCTGAGGAGTTGGGGCTGTGAGGCAGTGGGAGCCTTCGAGAGCCGAGCTCCGACCACGACCCAGCCTCAAAATGTGGATTTTAGGGGAAGGATGAGCTTCCCCCTGTGGAGGGGGATGGACGGGTGAGGATGGTGGGGCAGAGGCCTCTCCTCGTCAGCTATTAATATGGCAGAGGGACTGTGGTGTCGGCTGGTCCGTGTAGCTGCCACCATAACGTGCGATGATGCTGCAAAACTGGGGGTTTTGAGCAAACCTAGTGACCCGGTGCCCGGGTTCGTTTGGTCTTTTTATTTTTCAAAAGTCCCAGCTATTTAGGTCACTGGGAGCCTTTCCACTGACTTCACCACGTTCTGAAGCCAGCCCAGCGTGGTAGCGAGGGGGTAGGTGACAGCATCCCCGCGGTTTGGAGGTGCTCCATCCTTTTTTTCCGAGCGGGATGAGCATGTTGCCAGACCTAAGGCTCACCAGCATTCCTTGACATAACATCCTGCCCGACCCACCCCCTGCAAGATGAGGTTTGGGGTTTTCCCCTCTCTCCCGCCGGGGCCCCCACAAAAGCTCTGTTCGATAATCAGCCAAAGGGCAGGGCAGCAAAACTGTATTTTAAATGTCGGAATATGGACAGGTTCATGCTGGCACCAACGTCCAGCGTGGCCTTTTCACCTCACCAAATTTATCCGTCCTGTTCCCCTCCCCTGAAACAGGAGCGATGCTGTTTTCCGTATAGGCTCTCGTAAGGATTAATTAGTGTTTCCGAGAATGCTTGGGGGTTGCAAACAACTCTAAAAGCGCTAAGGTACCAAGCAGACTTCTTTTTGTTTAAAAAGGTAAAAAAAATGTGAGCAGCAGACAGACTTATTTGCTTCAAGGCTGCTCCTCGGAGAGGTCAGAAGCGGTCTCCGGCACGGAGGCAATTTGATCCCGCTGCCTGCCCTCAAAATAACACTGATGTTATTGCTGCGTGCGGGAGCTGGCAGCGGCCGTTGGAAGGGGTATGTGCTCCTTTGGCACAGCCAGCCGGCTTTAGCGGCAGGTTCTTTAGCTGGAGATGCTGGTTGCTCTTTCCTTCTGCCCTGGTAACGCTGTCAACCGCCTGGAGCCCAAAACCCCACGCTGCAAAATTAAAATCCCCTCCCAAAAAGTGCTGTCCGCTGCCCTCTGTGGATGAGGTGTGTTTTCCCGTAAGCCATCCTCACCAATGCTGCACGTGGGGTGCTTTTGGCAGTTAAATGCGTTGGAGGATAAGTGGAAATATACTGAAATACTGAACGTTTTATTGAGGCCGGAGTTTGGGGTTGCAAGGAGCTTGCTAGTCGCCTGGATGGAGCCGGTTGCCTTTTGTGGAAGTAATTCTTGTGCTGAATAACTTTGAATCTAGTTTCTCTGCTACGAAGCGACTTCCTAGATTTACCTGTTGGCATCGTCTCTGCTTTCCCACAAGGAGCTGCTGTAGGGCCTCACCCTTTTTAGAGAAAACTGAATTAATTGAGGGTGTCCAGCACTTGGAGAAACCTGGCACCCTGTACTCTGACCCTGCTGGTCATCACCGGTGGGAGAATTGCGGCTTCTCTGTGCCGATGAATCGGTGCGCCCGATACCACCAGTTGCAGAATAGGATAGGCTTTAATATTATATAGCGCATCACTTTATTTTTTTAATGCACTCTTGAGTTTCAGTGGTTAAAGCAGCCAAGCACTGTCAGTATATTAAATTCTGGGAGTGTCTCTCCTGCTGGGGAGAGGATTTGTAAAACAAAGCATGTTTTCCTCCTCTCCGCTGCCAAACGGATCGTTTTCCCAAGTGAAATGGTGAGGCACTTCCCAGCACATTACGTTTCACTCGAAGAATTTGCCATTGGTTATGGCTCGACGTGGAGTTTTTGCTGGGCTGTTGCTGCGGCTCCAGCAGAGCTGGGCTGGTGGGAGAGGAGAGGAAGAGGAAGAGGCAGCATCCACTGGTTCTGGGCATCACCTGCCCCGGGCAGGAGGTGTACAACAGTTCCAGGAATTAAAACAAAAAAAAAAAAAAGGAAAAAGAGGGCAAAGTAGTGTAATAAAACCTCCAGGCACTGAAGATGGCTAGAAGCCAAATGGCAAGGTCCAAGGTACAGCAAAGCTTCACGACTTCTAAGGTGGTTTCTCTGCTCAGGCCAGGCTCGCCTGGGCAGTGGCGGGGTGTAAAGAGCAGGGGGAGAGGGGTCAGGGCCCCAAATGGGCAAAGAAACCACAATAACTCCCGTTTGCAAGAAGGGGCTGGGGGCAAACGTGCTGTGATGCCTGCCGAGCTGTGCAGACCCTGCGCCCGCGGTGCAGGTGGCCCTGGGCAGCCTGTGACCCCTGTGGTCTGTCCCCCAAATACATCCCTGCCGTGGGGGCAGGCGTCCCGACGTCTGTCCCGCTGGGTCAGTGATTAAATGCCTGCTACTTCTGAGCAGCTGCCTGGTGCCGTGGGGACAGCGTGGCGCAGGGATGCTTTGTTAATTAACTGATGAATATCTTCATCCTAAGAGGGGGCTTGGCCAGGGGGAATAGTTTTTACATTTTTTTTTTTTTAAATGGCTGCTGTAGTTACAGTTCGCTTTGGGCTCCCGTGGCCGCCTCCCCACTACGCCAGAGCAAAGGGCTCCGTGGTAAAATAAAAAATTAATTATTAGGGGCAATTCTTCTCTTTAATTAACATTGGTAAGTGGATTAAATGGCAGCTGATGTAGATGAAGGGCTGTTTATCCCAGTTGTCCCTGTGATTTATATCACACCTGTCCCTGTTTTCTTCTCCTGGTTCCCCCAGCGCTCGGGATTCTGCAGTTTCTGCGGGGGCAGGAGCTGTGGGGGGAGTGTTTGGTGCAGGGCTGTGAAGGCGGCAAAGCCACAGCCATCGGCTGGGACAGCCTGGGAGGGAGCAGCGAGACACCAAAAGCCCGGCAACCTTCCCGGGGAGGGTAAGCACCGCTTCTGGACCTCTCGAAGAGAGAAATGCAGACGTTCCAACCCTTCCTGGGAAGCCGGCTCCAGCATCTCATGGCTGCCCGGAGACGCTGAGATGGGGAAGGGGGAGGTTTCCCCAAGTTCACACCAGCTGGGCAGTGTTACACCCGGCTGGGCTGGAAAAGCAGGCACCCATGGAGGTGTATTTGGCCCCTTGGTGTAACTTTGTGCGCTCAGGAAAAGCTCCTGAAGCGTTTCATGGCCCACTATCAGCCTGGTCTGCGCGCTACACTTTGTGTTGCACAATGTGCACCTTCACGGTGCACGCTGTGGGTCAGGAGTGCTTTCAGGGTTACTTATTTACGCACACTACACTTAAGGAGGCAGAGATGCTGTTGCGTAGTCGGTCCCCACGGAGGTGGATGTGTTGTCAGGCGAGCCCGTCATGATTGCGGTGTCTCTGGCAGCTCATCAGGATGAAGGGGATGTTTTTCCGTGCTGCCTCGTCTCAGATTCAAACTTTCCCCTCGACGGATGCTGGCCCCTGGGGTTTGCACCAGCCTCGAAGGCACATGCTTCACCCCTGCCGATGCCAAAACTGCTTCAGCGTTCCTCCTCGGCCATGTGATTTGACGTGCTTATGGACATCTAGAGCAGACCCCGGGGAGCGCTGCGGTCTGGTTGACATGATGCAGCTCAGCCGTAGCCCACGGGTGCCTCGTGGCTCGACTGTGCCGCTCTGGGCTTACCCTTGGCCCCGCACGCACCAGCCGTGGGGCATCATCCCCATGGAGACTGTCCTGTGGCCCCTGGGATGCTGAAGGACCTTCAGCATCGTTTCTGCCACGTGAGTGAATGCCTGGTTCCTCCTCCTAAGCGCTAAGACCAGCCGATGCATCAGAGGTGACCAGGTTTCTCGGCTTCCCGCAGCCTGGGAGCTGCCGGCACGAGGGCAGGGATGGCGGGGTTGGCAGCACCGGGCTTGGGGTTCCTTTTGTGAGCAGGAGTCCCCAGGGATGGGGAGCGGGTGCCTGCGGCACCAGGCACCGCACGGTAGAAGTTGGGTAACCCGATGGGGCGGCTTTGGGATTAGCACTTGTTTCTTTTGCTTTGGGTTGCTGACGAAACCACCCGCGGTCCCCGCAGTTATTTTTAACCCTTAGGATGTTGGTGGCATTGATGGCAAGTGACCGTGTCTGGTGATGGTGGGCCATTTTCTGCCCCAAATGGGGTCTCTGCTCTCCTCACCGTATTCCCTAACCCTGCCCAGCTGCTATATTGCAGTGTCCTTTCTCCGCTTGCTTCCCACCCTGGTGCCGTCTGCTCTTTTCCCTTCCCCCGTGGGATTCGCAGGTGGATGCGTCCCCGTGTCTGCGTCCCCGTGTCTGCTTGGCATCTGAGCAGCCTGGTTTTAATTAGCCCCCTGGGAAGTGGCTGCTGCTGCTCCTCCTAAGGAAAACATGTCTTTGGGGGATGCTGAGATGCAGGGAGGGAAGGGAAGGTCAGGCAGCGCTGGGAAGGGCAGAGGGGGTACCTGCTTGGCAGCGTGGGCTTGGTCCCCGGAGCCCCCCCTGCGCGGCAGCGATGCTCAACCTACCGCTGGCATGGAGCGGAGCGGGTTTTCTCTTCCAGCAGGGATGTCTGTCCTGGGATTGGGGAATCACACACATAAGAAATCAGCGTTGCTAGTGGATGCATTACTGCAACACACTCAATGCACCCTGGCAGGCTCTGCTCGCTGCAGGGATGGCAGTGAGAGAGCCAGAGCAGAGGTGAGATCCATGTTCACGTATCTGCTCGCGTCTGAGAAGTGTGTCCTCCCTCCCTGGCCAGTTTTCCAAGGCTCAGCCTTTCCCCCATCCCAGCAGCTGGCTCGCAGGGCTGCGTGCCCGGGGAGGTGGTGGTTCCCACGCGCGCCGTAGCTCAGGAGGTGATGCAGCGGGGGGCTGCCTGGGCTGAAGGGGGTCAGAGATGAAACTGCCGGGTCAGACGTTGGGTTCCTTCCTCTGGACCTGCCGAGCCGGGCTGGGTCAGACCAGGCTGGGCTCTCCGCTGCTGGCCGGGGGCGCTGGACAGCCGGCTGCTCCCAAATGGAGGAGGAGGTCCTGCCTGTGCCCCTCAGCCAAAAATCTCCAAGCTGGGAGAGGCTGATGGTTGCGGTTGGCAAGGCAGCCCCTATTCAACACTTTATCTGTTTATAGAATAGCAAGAATGTGTCTTCCCCCCCCCGCCCCCCTCAAGGCTGCTGCTGCTGCTTTCACATCTGCTGTGAAACGCAGGCAGCTCGGGGCTCCAGCCCTCAGACAGGCTGGCATGCACCTTCTTTTTTCTTTTCTTTTTTTTTTTTTTTTCTTTTAATCTTGCTTCNGGGGGGGGAGGAGGGGGGGCGGTGCACTTGAAATGTACTATATTGTAGCTTCTTGATAGTTTTAGATCAATAATAATATTCCGTGTGTTGGGGATGGAGTGGGGTGGAGACCATGGCCGCCTCTTAGGTAAGGGAGATGGTTATATATTAATACTAATTTCATTCTTCTGCAAAGAGAAAGAGGATTTTTTTTTTTAGCATTTAACTACTTCTGCAAGTCCCAGCCAAAAGCCTAATGTGATTTAACGCGTAATTCCCTTTCTGTCTTTTGTGTATCTCAGCCTCTTCCAAATTTTGGAGAAAAGAATAGCGAATGGTAAATTTAATCTTGCTTCTAGAAGCAAAAGCAAATTGTCCTTTCCATTCCTCCCCAAGCAGAAGGTTTTAGCTCCAATTACTCTTAGCTCTGACCTTGCTGCTTTGTGAGCAGGAGCTGCTTCAAGCTTTCTGGTTTTCTCAGATCTTTTCAAGACTTTCCCGTTCAGACTTCATGGCTTTCAAAGTCAGCGACGCTTTCTTTGTGCGAGGGTTTGAGCATCGCCAGCTCAAGAGAGAGCCTCGGACACGCACCGGAGCCGACGGGGGATGTCTCCTTCCTCATGCCTTTGGGTATCTCAACACATATTTCGTTCCTTTAGGGCCTCTTTATATTGTATTTTCCTAGAGGTTTGGCTGTCTTGCTGTTACAGAGCAGGTTTGATATCCGTGGAGGAATTTCTTTATGAGATGTTTCTGGGTTTTGCGCGGGTTCCAGCAGCTTCTACATCCTTGTGGGCCCATGGAGGGTTTCCTTGAGGTCTGCTGTCCACGGGCGGTGGGTTGAGCTGCTGCTCTCCATCCTCTAATGTCCTCTTTGCCTTTGAGGTTGGGTTCTGAGAAATAGCAGCAGCGTTTCCAGGGCTGCTTTGCTGCAGACCTGCTCCAGCTTCCCGCCGGCGCTGCTCCGCCTGCACGTCCCTGCAGGGTTTTGCAACGTCTGTGGGTGTGCTCACGGCGGGCAGGGGATTGCATTCACGTGTTGCACAAGAGGTGACTTCTGAGGCGGCGTCCCTGAACTTCTAATAGGAACTGAGTTGAAACGAACGTTAATTAATTAAAGGAGAGCCCAACCAACCAGCCTGCGTGCCGAGTGGGACCCTCAAATTCAGGGGATGGGCGTGCGTGTTTCTTCGGAGGATGGGGAAGCATGTGCTGGGTTTCTCAGCTCCTTACTTCACGTTTAGCCAGAGAAAATGAGTGCTAGTTGGGAAAGTAAAACGTGCCAGGCTAGAAAAGATGAGCCATCAGCGTGGGCTGTAGGGTGCAGAGCAGCTCAGGAAGCTGGGGGGGCCGGGGCAAGCGCTGGACCCTACCAGGGGAACACTTCTTCCCCCTCCGAAGCATGATGAGCTTGGAAAAGATTATATTAAAAAGCAACAATAGCGCCTTTAATGGCTCTCCTGTCTTCATCTCTCGCAGGCTTTGTGCAAAGGCAGAGATTCCCCGAATTCATGAGACCAAAGAGGCTTTAAGCAAATCTGTGCCTGGGAGCCCCTGGTCCCGTGGCCGAGTACCTCCCTGGGAAACGCTCCCAGAGCTGGCTCCCCCTCTGGCTCTGGGGATGCTTAAACTGAGCCCACTCAGGGGATGGCTGGGAGCTGGCAAGCAATTAATTACTCTCTCGTTCTGCAGAGCTGTTCCTTCGCCCCCATCCTCCCCAAGGCCAGGCAGATCTTTTTGGCACAACAATTAAATCCCAGCAGGGGAAAGCAAAATCTGCTGAGGAAGGAGAGCAGACATGCCCTCAGCCTTTTGCAGTCTGTGGTGGGAAATGGTTATTTTAGCCCGCGATGTGCTGAGGGTTTTTGCTGGGACACCTCTCTCCCCCTTCCCACCCTGCCTGCACAGCCGGTCCCACGGAGCACTGTGCTTGTGGTGGGCACCGCTACCATCTCTCTGACTGTGGTCTGGGGGACCCCCACCTCCAGTGGGAAGCAGGAGGTTGGGGGTCCTGTGAGATGGCAAGTACGGGGGCGAGAGCCTCAGGTTGGACCTGAGGGGTGGAAACCCCAAAAGGTAAAAGAGCACGTTGGGGCAGAGCCCCAACTCCCATGCGGGAGGGATGCGTCATACCTGCCGCAGCGTCTACCATGGGTTTCGCTCGTGTTGAACAAGCTCCAGGCCCTGGTCCAGCCTGAGCTCATGGCAATCAGGACAGCGAAGCACAAACCTCTGCAGAAGCAGGACTCAGACCTGTCTGAACAGCCCGTCCTTGGTGGTCCCTTCTCTGAAGGTCCCTGTTTGACCCATGGTGGCATGTAGGCAGAGCTAATTTCTGGCATTCCTTCATATATTTCCGTGTATCCCATCTATTTGGATACAGCTCTCCCCACTCCAAGATTGGAAGAAGATGGGATTTGGGGAAAATCTCACTCCCAGTGGCTGCCGTGGCCTTCCTGGGCAAAGATGGAAAGTGTGAGGCAATTTGGGATGCAAGTGTGAATGACCGACATCCATGGCGGTGACCACAGCCAAAATCAGCAAGGAGGGAATCTTGATTTAAGCAGCCTTTTTTTTTTTGTGTGGGTAGGACTATACTTTTTTTTTCTTTGTCATTCTGTAAGAAAGAGGATGTTTTCCTGTTTGGTTGTAAAAAGCTGCTTCTGCTTGGTGTAATCGGATACTTCCTTTTCTGAGCAAGGAGCCTGGTGTATCTGGGGGCGTTTATTTAGGCAGCTGTTTGGCCGAGTGATTAATTTTGTATGTTTTTATTCTGGTGGGAAATGGTGAATTTTGGGTTTAGATGATTGATTTATTTTTTTGTGTTTCTGCCTCAAGTTACATGGAGATGAAAATAAGAGTTTAAAATGCAGAAAACTAGTATTTTAATATTATTTGATGAGTTAATAAACTCAAAATATGCTGGATATGTAGGGCAAAGTAAACGTCTCAAACCACGTTTTACATTCAAAACTAGTTGATTCGTTAACTGGAGTATTAATTGGACATAATGAATTACACTTCTGGTCACCATAATTAGTGATCTTGGCCTCTCGGGTTGCAGTTTCACTTGCAGATTGCAAAACTTGCATTTCTCCACCGTACTGCCCCTGATTTGTTCAGTGGCTCGTTGAAACTGGGTGTTTAGCTGGACTAGGCGAGTTACCTGAAATGAAGATGTTTTCTTTGTCCTTGTGAGAGA
This sequence comes from Chionis minor, assembly GCA_013398295.1. Classification (NCBI taxonomy): domain Eukaryota; kingdom Metazoa; phylum Chordata; class Aves; order Charadriiformes; family Chionidae; genus Chionis; species Chionis minor. Next base: position 323,808 of record VZSF01009418.1, on the reverse strand, counting down.
GCCAGGCTCCCTCAAAAGCTGTGTTTGTACTTCAGTCTTCTCTGGTTGTGTTTTCATCAGTGGCTTTCCTTAAAACTTTGGCAGCCAGCGTGTCCTGTTTGCCTGGGCTACCACGAGCTGTTTAGTATTAAAGCGTGACCATAGGTTGGCATCACCTTAAATTGCTTGTTTGAAGTGAGTCTTTTAAACTAAATGTATTTAATGTTTAAAGCTGTTTTAAATAGCAGTATTAATTGAACTTTAATTTAACTTTAATGAATTTTTGAATCGAATATTTGCACAACCAATTCCTTAACTCTTCCCTTAGCAAGGTTGGACACTTACTAATCTATTTACTGAGCCAGATGCCTTTACCACTGGGTTTCTCAGAAGAGACTGAGTGACCTGGGAGGATCCCACCCCTGTAATCCCACCACTTCCATGCCTTGCTTACCCCCAGTTTGGAGGCGCCTGCCAAGGTGGATCCTCAAGAGGAGCATCCGAATTCCCTGGTGCCAGAGAGGGAAGTTGCTACAAAAGTCTTTTACTTTCCAAGCTTCTTTCCTCTGAGCCAAGTACCAAATACCAGACCCCAACCCAGAATAGCCTCTGCTCTCCCTAATGGTTAAAAATCTTATGCTGGAAATAAAAACACACCAGCATGGGAAAAAATATGCGAAAATACTTAGTTTCTTCCCTTAACCCCCCAAACCTACTGACTTTCCTTCAATTATATATTCCTGTAAGCTAGGGCAAGGTTCCCAGTTCCCCCGTGGTGTAAATCGCAGCCCAGATTGAGTCTTGGGGTGGGAATATGGGAAGCCTTTGAAACACCCTGAGAAAAGTGGAGTTAATTTGCCCCAGCTGATGGTCTCATCCATTACCTTTCCCAATCAGCATCCCATTTTTCTGCGGGTGTTTTGAGAGGAAACCCTCATCTCGGCAGTTCCCTTTCCTCAGGCCACCTGGCAGCCAGCCTCTCATACGGCAGACAAAATCAATATATTATTATGTGTGCTATTACCAGCCTGTCAGGCTGTATAATGGGAATTACAAGAGTGCCTGCCCGGGCGAGCAGGGCGGAGGGCTGCGATTTATACAGCCGGTCTGAACAGCAGGCTGTGCTTAATAGCTTTGGAGGGGAATTAAGAGCATTCAGCGTGGCCCTGTTTGTTGCAGGTATGGAGCTGTGCCTCCTGCCTTTGCCTCCCGGCCTCCCCGTCCCTGAGCGCGAGGCTGTGCTTTTCATCCTCTCTTCAGATTAGCAGCGTGGCTCTTAAAATTTAAGTGCCCTTAAAAACACTGAGCATCACCAGTGTGGGTGGTGCGAACGGGCTCCGTCCACATCTCTGCAGCGTTACTCGCTGTGGGGCTGCGATGCCCGTGTTACAACGGGCTTGGGAAAGACCCCAACCCAAGCGAGCGCGTTGATGGACGTAGGTGAAAGCCCGGTTTCTGCCCAAAATGAGAGACAGCGGCATGTCGAATGCGCCGTGGCTGGTGCTCTTCGGAGCAGGGTGGTTTAGCCCCAGCCGATGCTGCTGGGGACTCTGTGTTTGTTTGGTAAGTTCCTTCGTGTCTCGGTTTCCCCGTGTGTAAAGTAGGAACGTGCTCTGGACCCACGTCCAGAGGGGACTCGCACTAGGGAAAGCTTCTCCTCCCTGGGATGTGCTAGTGCAAGCACACTTGAAGTATTCAGCTGAGTTATTTCGGTGATTTGGCTTAAGCGGAGGGGGAAAAGGTGTCTTTGAACTATACGTGCACAACATCTGCTCTCTGACGTCTCCTTTTTGAGTATAAAAATCCAGCCCTTTCCATGGGTGAACGCCAAAAGAGGCATTTCTTCTCTCTTGCCTTGTTGCTTTAGGATGAGGGCATCAGCAGCTCCGAGAGCTGCTGGGATTCCGAGTTGTCCTGGTTTTTAGGACGCTTGCATCCCTATGAACCCCCCAAGGGACTCTGTGTGAGTGCAGTGTCCAGCCCAGCAGGTCCCTGCTCCCACATGGGGACCGGCTGCTGTAACCGTACCACAAGCTGACTTTCTAGTAGACAGCACTGGGCATTAAGTGGGCAGGCTGAACTGCAAAAAAGAAACAGCGTGGATGCTCTTCCCGAGCTCCCGCATGCTCTCTGTGCTCGGCTTGCATCTGGTTGGTCTTCCCTCTGTTTTCCTTCCCATCCTGTTACTGCCTAGAGAAGAAGGAAGGTGGAGAATTTGGCACGGTGCGGGTGACAGGGTCAGCCCGTCTGCACCGGCACGAGGTTTGGCTCCGGTCAATGGGCTCCATCCTGTTCCCAGTGATGTAAAGCAGTTCTCTGGTGACATTAACTCCCTGAAACGCGGTGAGGAGTGCTTTCGTGGGGTGCTTCCGTCTCTTGCTCATCAGCTGCTATTCTCCACCAACACAAAGAAGATAAATACGCTCAACTCCTCTCCTGCAAGCCATTTTAAAAAAAAAAAATCTCTTTTAGCTTTGCCGCATTGTGTAAATCAACTGTGTTTTCTAGAAGGACTCATGTTTGCTTATGTGCTCTCCCTTCAGAGGAGACAATGCCAGAGCAAAAATATGAAAGCCTGAAAGAATCCCTGTCCTGGTTTGCCCAAAGGCAGGGATTAAGTGCCCTTCCAGCAGGTTTAGGTCATTTCACCGTGCTGCCTCTGGTGATTGCAGAAGGATGAGAATGACATNTTTTTTTTTTTTTTTTCTTTTAATCTTGCTTCAAACTGTAAAACCCCTGTGTCTGAGGATGTCTCCTCTCTCTTGCCAGCGCGTGGGTGTGACGCCTGCGTGCGGAGAGACCTCCCTGCAGATCCCNTTTAAAAAAAAAAAATCTCTTTTAGCTTTGCCGCATTGTGTAAATCAACTGTGTTTTCTAGAAGGACTCATGTTTGCTTATGTGCTCTCCCTTCAGAGGAGACAATGCCAGAGCAAAAATATGAAAGCCTGAAAGAATCCCTGTCCTGGTTTGCCCAAAGGCAGGGATTAAGTGCCCTTCCAGCAGGTTTAGGTCATTTCACCGTGCTGCCTCTGGTGATTGCAGAAGGATGAGAATGACATCTTGCTGCTGAGCGCCACGTGCAAAGCCTTGGTGGCATCCAGCGCTGACCAAGCTCCGTCCCCGGATACTTCATCTCCACGAGCTGGCAGGGTGCCGTAGGGCTGATTTGCAGCTCAGGTGCTCCAGGCTTTGCTGCTAATTAAATGGAACAAAACTCTCTCCAGAGGGAGTTGCACAAAGAGAAAGAAAAGTTGGTTTTGTGGTTGGGTTTCTGGAGTAGGACCTGGGGGTTACGAGCTTCTGCCGTGTGCGCTTCTGCAATGCCAGACATGGAGGCATCCTTTTTTTGGCCTGACCCAGCTTTTACCATTACGGCAGCTAAATGTGGACCAGAGGGGGTGACAAGGGGAGAGCGAGCGGCAGCAGCAGGACCGTGGCGCGTGGGGAGAGATGTGGCTTCTCTGCCTGATGCTGGTGGGCTGTGCCTCAGCCCTGAGCAGAGGTCGGGAGAAAGCCCTTGGCAAACCAAAAAGGGGCTGGTTTGAACAGCTTGGCCAAAAGCGTTCGCAAAGGCTGAGGCGTGAAAAGCAAACGTGTATCGCCCGTGGGAAGCGGGTGCATGGGGTCTCCTGGCTCCTCTCTCGCAGCAACTGGGCACCTCGGCAGTTTTTGCCTCCATCACCCCTCCAAAACTCAGGGGGAAAGCGTCTGTCCTACTGGCTTTGCGGAGGGAATGGAGGGGCAGAAAGGCTGAGCATCCCCCTGGGAAAGGGGAAGAGGAGCATCTGCTGGAGCAGGGGAAGTCCCAAAAACAGGGACAGCGGTGTCCAGAGGTGGCAGAGCCACGAGGAGGGCTCAGAGCAGCTGCTCCTTATCTCTTTCTGAGCAGGCACATCGGGCAAGATAAAGTAAAAAAGGAAAGTGATAATGCATATTAAGTCTGCTTGTCAGCCTGCCAGCCTTCAGAGGTAGGTTTTTCCAGCCTACTTACTTGTCAGTTGTGGCTTTGGATAAGCCTGTGGCATCTTCAGAAAGAAACAAGGTTTTTTTCTTCTTGTTTAACGTCTTGCAAAAGGAGTCTTTCCTTCCAGCATGATTCTCTGGCATTTTCTGGGGGGGGAAAGACCAGTCCCAAGACTTGTTTGGTGTCAACTGTGTGTTAAATGCCACCCCAGCCCATTGCAAATGTCATGGTTTACCCACATCCCTTGTGTGTGAGGCTGTAGGTGTCTGGTGCACCGCGGGCCAGTTGCTTCTACACTTGGAAACCAGCACAATGACTGTATTAGTCATGTCTCAGTGCTGTCTTGATACTGAAATCAGCTGTTTCGTGGCCAGTTGAGGAATTTCAGCCCAGGGTTGTGGATGTCTCAGTGGGACCAGAGCAGGAAAGGGAAAGCTCGGCTTGCCGGCAGACAGGGCTGCGCAATGAGCTCATCTTGGCTTTACTTTTGCTCAGCTCATCTTCTTGCATTGAGTTTTCAGCGATTATTCAGCCCTGCCATTGTATCTAGAAAACAATATTAAGAAGTTGGTCCTGCATCCTTAAGGCTTCATCGGGGTTCTTCGTTCTCTGCTGTTAACTTCAGGAGAAACTGGTGGTTAAAAATATTAGCGTTGGGCATTTTGAAGTTGGAAAATAAATGTTTCTGGCTTGTAATGCCAGAGCTGTGGTGGGAGTTTCAAGCCAAAGGCTTTGTTCTAGCACCTGTGGAAATATTCTTTGGTCATAGCATTTCATGGGGTGTAGCTTAGTTTTCCCAGGAAGGCTCAACCACCCGCAGGGAAGGACTAGGGATTAACAGGGTACTCTGTTACCGCTGGCATTTCAGGCCTCTGCTTCTGGCTGAGGACACTTCCTGGGGTGGTGTCACATTGTAAGGAAATAGAAAAATAGCCCAGGGCATGGAGACAGAGGCTTTTCTTGCTGGGTGCTTTGCTGATGTTCCTCCAAAGTTTGTGTGGGGGAGGTTTTGGCTGTCCGTGCAGACTACATGGGAGAATTCACAGACAAGTTTCCTGGGCACAAAAAGTGCTCCAGAAATTGGCTCCTTGTTGTGAACAAGCAAAACCCAGCGTAAGCCATGGGGACACCTGCCCTGGAGGTGGTGTGTGGTGGACCCCACTGGTTTGGGCAGCAGTGTTGGGGGTCAACAGCCAGGTTTGGGGGGTGAAATTCAAAAGGATTCTGGGAATTGATGGAGGAGGAAGGATCTGCAGTAGGGTAACCGAAGGAAAAGCCAACAGCACGTACTGGTAACAACCTAAAGCCATTAGGGATGAGGCAGAGGGGCTGACAGCCATGTGCTGGAGGGAGAGATCAGCCCATGCTTGTGCTGGATGACCGGACTGGAGGATGTGGTTTCTCCAACATTGTGTTTGAAGGTGGTGTTGTGCAGCTGACAGCCTGGACCTTGCGGGGCTGGAGGTGACAAGAGCTGGCCCATCAGGTGACCCGTGCCTTGGTGCTGGTTGTGCCAGCTGCAGGTCTTGGACAACTTATCAGCCATGTGGAGCTGGGTTGGCTGCTCTGGTTCGGGAGATGCAGCTGAAGGGTTTATCTAGGGCCCAGTTGAAGAGAAAGCCTGGAAAGATGTGCTTGAAATAAACACTTCTGCTTAGTGCCCACCCACTTCAGGGAGACCTCAACACTGGAGCCCAGTGTGGTTTTGGGGTTTTTGCCAGGTTGGGACAAGGTTTAGGGGGAAAGCTGAGTCAGCAACTTGTTAACTGAAAAATTGCTTTGCTTCTCTGTGGATGAAGACTGTAGAGTGTTAAGATGAAGGACCTGAGGGTTGCCCTGACCAGCTGACATGTTGGATGCTACAAGCCTTCATCCCAGAACCACCCCATGAAGGTTTATGTCAGCATCTTTATTGGAAGAGCAGCCTCTTCTTCTGAAATAAAATCAGTGCCAAAAATCAGAGTGAAGCACCAGCTGTCCTTTCATCCTTTTGTCCCTCACTGTCACTCTCCAAAAAGCAAACCCCTGGAGCCTGCGAGCACCTCCATCCCTTAGTGGAAACTCCTGCTTTGGCTGGTTCCAGAGTGGATATCTAATAGTTGAGTCAGCGGTGCCTGTTCTGTGCAAACAGTGACGCTTCGCTGGCGCAAAGGCTCTACTTTCTTAATGAGGGACCGCATTTGTGTGGAGCCGGGGTGTTTGGGAGATGTAGATCAGCCCTAGGAGGAGGAGGAGGCACGGTGATGTGCAGGGCACTGTGGACCTCACTTGTGCAGCTCGGTGGAGCACCGTGAGCCACAGCTCATTACCAGCACCACTTTCTTCTTGTGTCTTGGCCTCTCTGACCATGCCAAACTTGTGAGAACGAACTGTGCGAATCCAGGCTTTTACCCTCAGTGCCAGGGCATGGAGCTCGGCTGTGCTCCCGAGGGTGTCAAAATAGAACGGGAGCTGACACAGGAATCGCGATCTCTGGCGTAAACCTCTTCTAGAGCTACCTCCCACCTTGTTACTGGGACTGACCGGCCATCCTTTTGGTCCTCATCTTGCACCCCAACAGGGGAGGTTGGGTAGAAGCCACTGGTGGAAGGAAACTCCTCATCAGGTTGGGAGCTACGGGAAGTGAAAGCCGGTACTGAGATCTGCATCGCATCAGTCAGAAGCGCAGGGGCTCTGGCGTGACTCAGCAGTGGAAGCAGCAGCAGGTTTTGGATGAAGCTGTCTCCAGCAAAGTGAGCTTGAGGTGTGGTTATCATCCCGCAGGAGCATCAGCTAATAGCGGGCTATCATCTGCCGGGCATGGCACCGCCACGAATCCATCACGTGCTGAATTTCCTTTGTAGAAGCTTCCTGGGCAGAGGTATGTTTTCTGTCTAGGTCCTCCTGAGTTCATTTGGCGCACGCTGCCAGCGTCTTTGCTGGGAAATGAAGTATCAACACGAGCAGCTTAATGGCCCTGACTGTCAAACAAAGCAGAAATATTCTCATTTTTAATTGGGCAGGGAGGGACTTTGACACGTCTGATTGCTGAACGGGATTTACCTCTCTGAGCGGGAGGGCAGGAGGGGACACGCTCGCTTCTCTCTGCCGCCTCCCTTCCCCCAGCCTGCCTGGCTTTGGGGTGCTGCGGTGGGTTTGGGGGTGCAGAGAGCACTTCTCCCCCCTTGGAGAGGACCCCAAGCCTGCAGACAGGGCAAGAGGCATGGCGCACAGCGCAGAGGCTGTTTATTTTCCCGTGTCCGTTCACCACCGCAAATGAAACCTGGGATGAATTTTTCTTCTCGGTCGAGTGCGGGGGGGAAGTGTGTGTGTGTGTGTGTGTGTGTGTGTGTCTGGCCACGCATGGGTTAATCTGTCACATCCCTCAAAGCCACCGCCCTGGAGCCTTTCTGCAGGGATGTGTGGTGAAATGAAGAGGAGGATCTTAATAGCGATTACGGGAAACCTTCGCCGGCCAGTTGGCCCGCTGGCTCTCGCAGGGCAGAGCACTTCTTGGACCAGTCCAGCCTGCAAATTGCCTGTCTCTCCTGGGTTCTCTGTGCCTGCGTTTGTGCTAAATGCTCTTCTGCTGATCTCTTGAGCTGCGTTTCGCTCTGGCGAGCTGATGGCTGCCGTGTGTCTTGGCCGTTGCTTCTCAAGTTGTACCCCGTGCTGCCGTGAAGGGACTGGGGTGGAGAGGGCAGTGGAGAAGTTTTGCGTAGCAAAAACCCGTATTAAGTGCTCTGCTAATCAAAGCCCTTCAGCTTCAGTGGGACTTAAGCATGTGCTTATAGTTAATCAGGTATTTAAGTGGTTTTCTGACTTGGCAAGCGTGAGATAATATATCCCAAAGGAGAAGGAGGAGAGCAGAACCGTGGCCTCCCAACTAGAGGTGTTCACAAATGGGAATGTTGAAGGCAGCAGAGCGTGAGTCTGGGGATGGGGGTTTAACTTGCTCAGACTCGGTTTCTCCGGTTTGTTCAGGGCAAGACTCTCTGCACACCCCACAGGGGCTTTGAGGCATCAGAGGTGACGAGAAGGGCAGCCGTTAAGTGAGAGAGGAGATGAGCCGGGATCGGTGTGTCTTGGTAAATGCATCTGAGCCTGCAGAGGAGGACGGAGGAAAGGTCCCACCAGCGGCTGATGAGCTTCAGGGGCAAGCATCTCCCAGAGAGGAGGGCTCTGCCAGGCACCCAGGGCAAGACTGGAGGGGCTTGAGGGGGGATTTTAAGGGAAATAATCTCTCCTCACACCTTGAAAAGCTGCTGAGCGCAAGGCACTCAACGGCTGTTCGGTTAGAGCTGCGGGGAAGAGCCTAATGCAGTGCCTCCCTTGCGGCTGCTCGGGGGTGTAAGAAATACTTTCAGTTCCCTCCCTGGTTTCAGCCTGGAGGAACTAAGCAGTGTGGTTATCAGGAGGAACGCAATGAACTCGCACTGCCCCAGGGCTGGGCACCAGGCTTTGCAAGATGTGGAGGATGCTGCCTGCATCTTCAGGCACCTTTGCACCACTGTGGATCTGCTCAGTTTTTTCCATGGTTTCCTCCTCCCTCTTGCTGCTGGGGAAGCTGAAGAAAAGAGAAATTATTAGCCCAAGATGGTGCAGCAATTCCACAAGTAACATGGAGAGCCCTGGCTCCAGCTGCTGATAATGAACAGAGCTGGGAGATCCTCCTCAAACCCAGAATAACTCCATCATTTGTGAGACTTAGGGAGTCTTTAATCATCTTCTTGCCCTGTGAAAAACTGGGAAAGTCACTTAATAACCTGGATGTGGAGCTCAGCAGTGATGGGAGCACTTCAGGCAAAGCAGTGCCGGTGGGAAACCCTCGCTGCCAGGTGTCCTTTGGGACTTCAGCTGTACAGCCATGCCGTGGATGCAGCCTTAGCCCTGCCGATCACCTTGGCATCACCTGCTTTTAGGCACAGCTCCTGCAAAAAAGGCATTTTACAAGCTTGATTAGGAGCTAATCGGAGAAGTGGGCGATTCCTCTACTTTTTACCTAGGCTGGAGCTGCGTGGATGTGGCTGGTTCTGGAGCGTGTCTGTTCTCATCCTGTAATGAGGGGGATAGCTCGCCGGCTCAGTGCGGTGGGTATCTTTGTGCAAAAGTGCGTGCGATGGGTGTTTAATGAAACTGCTTCTGAACCGTCTGCTGTCAGTGGCTGGAGAGAAACGAGCTGCCAGCTCCAAGTCTAATTCATGAAATGGGATTGCTGAGGAGTTTGTTCCTTCCCTGCTCTGCTGAGGCAACCCCTGGCCCTCACATGGCTTTTGGGAACATGTTTTATGATAACCATGGGTGCCCATTCAGCGATGAAAGCCTGTCTAAATCATAATCACAAGAACATGATGGCACATAATATATCCCTTTCCCTTTTTTCGGGTGAAGTTGGGAGTGCCAGCCCTCTCTGTTAAATAGCATCCTCCCTGATTTCTTCTCCCTGCTGCAACTGCTTCATGCACAGGTTTATCTGTTTTTCTTGCTGGGTGGTTCTTCGGTGGCTGTTTGTTCCTGGTGCCGGCTGCATCCCACTGCAGGAGAAACAGACGCCGCCAAGCTCGTTAGGTGGCCTGGGCTGGTCTTGAATATGTCTCCATAAAAATGCACAGCATTACGGTTACTGTGATTATTATGCGAAGCATAGATTATTCTAGCATACAAGTGTGTTATGTATTGATTTGCCATTGCTTTGAATCCCATTACATGAATCTGCTTTATTAATGGACTTTGTCCATGCTTGAGATTAACTGTGATGCTGGATTTGCAAATGAAAGAATTGAAATTCATGTTGTCCATATTAATTACTTGTGTGATGCTGGCCTTCTTGGCAAGCCGTTAGAAGCTGTAGAAACCTTTATTTTTATTCCATTCCCGTTGCTCTGTCTTAAGTAAGAGAATAGGTTTGGTGCTGTGGGATTTGTTTGTTTTGCTCCTTTGCTGGAAGCCACTTCTAACTGTTGAGAAGGTACCAAGGGTAGAAAGAGGCTTCATCCTTGGTGTGGAACAGGCTGTTGTTAATTCAGGATAAGTCATAATGCAGAAAAGGGGCAGGGAGGCTTTATTTTGATGTCAAGTTCAACCTTATGTTCTCATCTCTTGCTTTGAGTCAAAATCTACCTGTACCTTGTTCCCCTTAAGGTTTTACAATGCAAAATCTCTCATATGCGTCTTCTTGCAGCGATACTTAAGAGGACAGGGTGCTCAGGCTAAGACAGAAGAGGATCGTACCCATTGCCTTGCCTACCAGGGCATGGTTTTGGCTGTGGCAAAACGTTTCACCTTCGGATTCAGCAGTGTGTTTGCTTTCCAGAGGTACAGATGGCAGCCCAAGAGCCCAGCAATGCATTGGGGACGTAGTTGGTGTGCTTAGGGTAGTGCCAGTGGTGTGCGCTGCACCGTCTGGCTCTTCTCTTGCCTCTGTCTATCCAAATCCATTTCTGTCCCTGCTGTCCTCTCACCCAGGCTTCTGCAGTGGTACAAATGGCACAAAAAAAAGGCTTGACGTGTTTTTATTGGAATCAGCTGCAATATGTTAATTTAAATGATCTTTTTGTAATGCTCATATTGTTCCGCAGCAACCAGTTTAAAGAGCTAATTGAATATTTCTCTCTCTCAAAGATGTCTTAAATTAATTCCCTTGAATAACCTGCTCTGGAAAGGAGCTGTGTTGAGGAATCACTGACGCTTATTTTTACTAACGCCTGTATCAATAAGATCTTAGGTTTTATTCTAGCACCTATCTGCTTTGAAGGATCTCAAAGCAATTGTCGAAGCATTTGTATAGTCTTCTACCGCTGAAATTTGGTCCCTTTGAAGTAGAGCTTAGCATTCATTGAGTGGTAACAATACATCCCTCCATAGCTAATGCAATAATAATCAACCCAGGGCTTGGAAGTGAAACCGGGTTTTAGATAGCAGTTATTGGATTGCAACCTCTTATTGTATGTGCAGTAACGGATTGATTTCTTTTGGGCAGTGGAGGGAGGGGGAGGCAGTCCAGGAAGCTTCCTGGTGATACGGTAACATCATTATCAACAGTGCGGGTTCAGTGTGACGTGCCTGGGAATTTCAGTACTTGGGGATGATGTGGGAGTGTTTCCCGGTGGCTCACACGGCCGTCTGCACGCTCAATGCTTGGCCGAGCTGTGTATCGAAACAACACCCCCGTATCGGATGGGTGGGGGTAATCCCCACTGCAGCACTGCTAACGCAGACCTGATTCATGCCCTGAAACTATTAAGTTTCTTTTTCCGTGGTTGGATGGCAACAGCTCTCCTGGCTGAGGAGAGGAGGGCAGATCTACAGAAAGCAGCCTCTTGAATGGGTAGAAAAGCAAATGTGACATTTCAACTGTGATTTGCAATTCCTTCTGCACTTGGCTGTGTTGGGATCTCCTTCCCTTGGGAGCAGCTGATTACGCTGCCCTCGGAGAGGGCTTTTTACCCAGTGGGCGGGATTGCACCGTTGTACATCAAGGAGGAGACCTGTGCTGACCTCCTCCTGAAATCTCTCACGGTGGCAGCTGCTGGAAACAGGAGATGGGGCCCAAGTAGGCCAAGGCAATAAATCCTGCTTTCCCGCTAACGAGAGGCTGGTTCAACAGAATTAATGTCAGAGCCAGGCAGCTCATGCCGTGTTGTGTTAATCTGTGAAGTGAGGGCAACTTGGAGAAAGTGGCTGGATTAGAGCAGGCAAGAGTGAGGACTCCTGTTCTTTCATCTTTTCTGCTTAGAAAAGAGGGTGGTCCCCAGTGCAGGACCAGGTGAGGCTGGCTTTCCTACAGGATTATCTTGGTTGTCTGTCACATCAGCCAAACCTCAGCTCCGGGAAAACCCAGCTGCTCCCAGTGTCCTCCTTGAGGTCCCAGCTGGGCAACCGTGGCTGCAGCTGTGGACCATCTGGCCCAGCTGCAGACCATCTGTCCTCCTGTCCATCCATCTGCTGCCATGCAGCCAAGTCCTGGTCCTTCCCTTACTGGAGTCTCTTCCTTCCCCTGACACCAAAACTTACAGGACTTTAACTACCTTTGGGACTTTTGTTCCTTTCCCACATCTTAATGAAACTGGCTGACCCACAGAGATACCTGGGGAAGGATGGAGGTGGAAGGATGGATGGACAGACAGCACAGTGGCTCGAGCCTTGTTGCCTGTTTGATTCATTGCTAATGTTGAGCCATTCAAGTCAAGATTTTTGGGCTTTCTTCTTACTGTGTCCCTTAGCAGAGATATTTGCAGGGATGTGTAAAGCGAGGGTGTCTGGTTCATTACTGTTAATGAAATGCGGTACGTGCAGGTGGGGAATAAGGAGCAGATTGCACGAAGTGCTTGTAGACTCGGTGCTTCAAGAACTCTTACCAATTGTAGCGTGTGCGGGGAGAGTGGTCTGTAATTTCAAACAGGGAAAGGCGTGTGATTGTAAATGCTGCTCTTGTATCAGGAATTGTTCACTTACTGTATGCCCAGACACTGAGGCGGTCTCTAACAGGCAGTGGAAATTATGAAGAGGAGTGATTCCTCCCTTTCTGACAGTGTCGTCTTCTATTTGGAAACCTCTTCCCCTTTCCTGCAAGGATCTCAGTTCTGCTTTTGTTGTTATTCCTGTAAATACTTACTATAAAGACGTGTGTGTATTTAGTTCACGTGAACACAACATGGTAGAATATCTGCATGCACAAATAAGATTCTTCAGTGCCCACAAGGCATCTACTGTCGCCTTCCCAAGGACAAGAGTTGTTTGAGTTCCCGGTTACCTCCAACAAAACAGAGAGGGCCTAAAGCAAGACTTAAAAACATAACTAGTGTTGATGGATGATCAGCTGCAAAACAGATGGGGCTGTTCTTTGGCTGGAAGAGTGGGTATGAAAGCCACAGCAAGCCTGCGCTTGCTGTGTTGGAAAACAAAGGTCAGAATAGTACAAGTGGGATTTTCCTGTGCCAGTTGCCTAAACATTAAATGTCTAGGATAAGCTAATTAGAGGGGCTTTTCTTGGCGGATAACTGATAGAGACAGCCACATCCAGAAACTGACTCAGCTCAGCTGCCTTAGAATAGGATGAATCACCATCTTCATATGAATTGACAGTAGACTGAGTTTAGGTGACAAGCCTGGATCCTTACCTGACAGGAGATGAGAAGCATCCTGTCCTCTAAGTCCATTTTCTGACAGAGATCTCGGGGACTTTTGCAAAGGAAAATATATATTTTTTTGCATTTGGGGTGGTGGGAGGGAGAGGTGTGTAGCCTTCGTCCTGGGCTTCAGCCACTGACCCGTGCTGGGGCAGGAGTCCCTGTGCAACCCCTACTGCTTTTAATGGTCAAAGGCACTAGTCACAGAGCAAAAGAATGATAAATTGAAGTCCTGCTTCTGACCTGTTGTTTGGACGCTCTAATCGGTATCTGGGTTACTCCAGCAAGCTCTTCTTGCAGACACATGAGGAAAGAAATGGCAGATGTTTGATTAAATTTGTCATATTTCCTTTTAATGCTTCACCGTAGAGTTGTTAACGGGAGTTCCAGCAGCAAGAGCAGAGTAAACAGGGTGGGTGTCTGGCCAGGTTGACACATTAACCTTTTTCTTTGGATTTTAGCCATGTAATGTGGTGGGCTCTGGGTGGAGTTGGCTAGCAGGAGGTGAGGAGGCTGTGAGAGAGGCTCTTCAGTGTCTGCACTTGGCTTTTGGCAAACTGGAGAGACTGGTGTGTTTGCTCACAGCCTCCTCTGTGTCTTGCCCTTAGATCTGCAGCTTTTTCTGCTCCCGTCTTTCCTTTGTAGGAGGAAAACTGTGGGGGATTGCTCTTCCCAGGAGTGTTTGGGTGCAGAGCAAAAGAGGCCCCTGCGCCTTAGGGCTGAGACTGCTGGGAGGTTGCTGCTGTCACCCATCTGTCTGGGGAGCAGGAGGAAGAAGTGACAAGTCCCACCAGAAGCCATCTGGTGCAGGCTCTGCACGGCCAGCAGGATGCTGCCTTGGGGCTGGAGCTCCAGCTGGAGCAACAGCCCCAGCTTGATGTACAGGGCTGGATGGGAAACTGGGGTGCAGGCAGCTCCCCCTGGTTTAGAAGGGATGAGTAAGTAATATTTTGTGAGCTTAAGGTGAACGCTTGTGTTAAAGGCAGTGATGGATCTAAATTTTTTGAATTGTTCAAAGGAAGGCCTGGAGTCACCTTCCCCAAATAGTGTTTCCAAGCTTTTTCTATACTGGGATCCCACTGTAAATCAAGACGGGATGGGTAGCTGGAGCTATCTATTTTCATTAAGTATCCACAGGCACTTTCCTAAAGAAGTCTGTTAGCTGTGGTCTGGCCAGGCTCCAATTGGGGTAATTGCATTTGCCTTGCAGTTTGAAATAAATGCAGCGCGTTCTGCAAATCTCTTATTTGCAGTTGTTTATTATCTGGATGGCGGCATCATATCTCTGCCCAATAATCTGTCTCTCCAAGTTTCTATAATTTCAGCCTCCTGGAGGGGATTCAAGCTGCCATCATTTATTATTTGAGTCAATCTGCCAGGGAAATGTTTACTTCTTCCCTGAAACCTTGACTCTCTTCTGTAACTGCACCCTAACTTGAGGCTTGAACGAGCAGTCGTTGGTTCCAAACCAATATTTACTCTTAGACAGAAAATATCCCACATATTTAAACTCCATTTTTGCACCGTTCTGGTGGATTAGCCATAGAAATTTGCAGTAGCAATTGCTGGTTTGTTTGGAGGTTCCCAGGGTGCCTTCTGCGATGCCCCATCTAGCCGTGCTGGTCCCACCACCAGCTGCCTGGTCACAGCCAGACCATGGGTGGCTGCTAACTGCTGCCTGCCCTCTTCAGAGGTGCAAAGTTGGGTATCTTTGGATTGCTGAGGTCTGGTTTTTTTCCCCAAACCTGTTGGAGAGTCATTACCTTTCAGATGCTTTACTCTTCTCTCAACCCGTGAAATTGGTTCATGTGTTAAAAAGCTACTTGGGGAAGAGGAGGAGGAGGAGGTGGCTGGACAGCGTGACTGTTTCAGCCTTGTTTCCTTAGGATACCCAGTTAAGAATTAAGCTGTTTATTGCGTGTGCAAAACACCTTATTGCAATGTATAAACAGATGGTTTATAGGGGAGGTATGCGGATGACCAGGGCTGCTGGGCTGCAATAAAAGCACCAGACAGATAATTTCTCCAGCAATGCGCTTCCATGTCACTTAGACTTGTCCCATAGGAAAATAAAGCAGCACCAAACTGATTAGCTGTGAAGTGAATGCCAGAGGGCTCATCACGTGCAAAACAGGTGGAGGCTGATCCTAAACGTTCTGGCCGGCCAGCTGATTGCAGCTGGCAAACCCATAAACACCAAGTTTTACGGCGGCTTGCTAAACCTCTTAAGTCAACCAGACACCGGAGGATTTGCGATGGAGTCGAACATCCTAAGGATGGAAGGCAAGAACTATTTTGTTCGCTTGCTTTCAAGGGGTACTTCGCGAGGTCTGGGGGTTGAGCAGCTAAATATGTCCTCTGTGAAGAAAACCAACCCCGTAGCCTTTGAGCAACCCGCGCTGTGCTCGCTCTTGAGTCACATCTCACATGCCCATCTGTCTGAGCTGACCTTACTCACCACATTGCTAATGCTCACCTCATGAAATCATTTTACCCTGATAAGTTGCTGCAGATGATTGATTGCACACAATATTAATCCTTCTCTTCCTTCATGCCCGACCCTTGTTTATAATACCAATCTCTCCGCTTGGATATTCATTATGCTGCCCCAGCTATTAGTGGAGATAAGACACAGTTTTGGAAGAGGTGCTGGCCAAAATAGCAGCTATCAGGATATTTATGAGCAGCCGTGATTGCAGGAGCTCGGGGTGATATTTTACACAGTAACCTCATTTGGGCAGCCAGTTACTGCATTTGCTCCATGTTAATGAAAGCAGCAACAGCATAACCTGCTTTCTTGTATGACTTCTTACGTGGACCTGCTGCATTTTCCTCTAATTGCAATTCAATTTGCAGTGATAAATAGTTTAATAAGGAAAAATGGGCTTGACTTTCTGTTGTTTATGGCTCCTTGTGGCTTAGGGGAGTATTACACGATGCTGCGGCAAAAGGGGAAAGCAAGTTGCTTTACCTGGCACTAGGGGAAGTTAAGCTGGGGATACGGCTCCTAAATTCCTTGCATTTATCTTTCCTTTTTCACTGCATTGCTTGGGTAGTGTTGGCCTGGGGAAGTCAATGGTGAGCTCTTAGTTTGGGCTGGTTTTTGGGCAGAAGGACTGGGGTTGTCGCTTGCGAAAGGGATGCAGGTTGAAGCGAACATCTAGCACAGCATCGGCTCTGCGGGGCAGCAGACCTGACCGTGCCTGGGCTCTCACCTGGCTTGGAGTTTTTCCAAAATAATCGGGTTTTCTTACTCCTTTTGTGGCTGTGGCTGGGAAGTTCCCACTGCTGACTGCCATGGAGGGAGGTATTATATTTTTCTGCTGGACTTCTTTGATTTAAATTTGTAATTCCTTCACAGTGGGTTGGGTTTTTTTTTTTGTCTCGTTTGTTTGTTTGGTTTGGATTTTTTGTTGTCATTGTTTTTTGTTGGGTTGTTTTTTGGTTTTTTTTTTTCCTTAAATTCTAATAGCTCTGCATTGCTACATTTGCAGAAGACTCCTCCTGTGGAGGCTGAATGCAACTAGTTGGTGGCAGGAAGCTTTCATTCCAGTGGGTAAGCCATCCCCGAGAGCTGAGGAGCGGTTTGGCTTTCTCTCGGCCTCCTAAAGCTGGAAACAAATCCGATAAATTGCAGGAAGGTCATGAGTGACGGCAGGGAGGGTGCGCAGCGAAATGAATTGAGCAAGACTCTTGCTTTTCTACTTAGTGCCAGCATGATCTCCTCTCCCCACTCCTTGGTCTTGCCTGGCAAAGCGAGACTTCAGCTGATGTGCTCCGTAAGGGGCACGGTTTGGTAAGACAGCGTTATGGTTTGAGAAACCCATTTATTGTCATTTTGGCAGCCATTTTGACAATGATTCTATCACCCGATGATCCCTCCCCGCCCAGGAAGGAGAATCGGGAAGAAAACAAGGAAACCCGGGGGTTGAAATATAAACAGATTTAATAGAGTAAGACTAGATAATTAACAGTACTAACGCTAAAGAACCAATATTGATCCCGATACCAATATAAAATATGGGATGCAGGGGTGTTCCCCTTCTCCTGCCGTGCATTCGCAAACCTTCCCAAACCATCTCAGCACGGTGCAGGGGTTTGGGTGCATGCTAGAAAAACTCCCCTCCAGCCTACACCAAGAAAGCCGCGGTCCTCCCTGAGTCATAAATACCATCATTTTAAACCCTTACACCCTTCCTATTTGAAAGTTGCACTTGCTATCCAGGTAAAGATTCCCCAGGAAAAGGGAACGTGGTGAAAAAACACCCAAGTGACTCGAGCCAGATGCTGGGCGTTTTCTCCAAAGCCAGTGATTCGTGATTTGCTGCTGACAGCACGAACTGGTGCTAAGTTATTAAATTGCAGATGAGCTCATCACTTGGCCTTGAACAAGTTTCAGCCTTGAGTGGCTTTAAAAATATTACGTGTGGTGGAAAAGAGACAACGCTGGTGTGGCAGAGAGATTTAGGGAGCAGCTAAGAAAGACATCTGTGCATTAAAAATGTGTACCAGGAGGGAATACTTCATGTGAAAAATGTAAGCTCTCCCAGAAGAGAGGAGGAGAAATTCTCTGATTTATTGGTTCTACATTTTAATTTTAGCTTAAGAGAAAATTAAAGTTCTGAGATGCTTAGAGGGAAGTGGCAAGATGCTAAGCCTGGTTTGATCCTCAAAGATCCGAATGTGTTGGGTGCTGCCTGTGCAGGATTACTTCTACCAAGCCCCAAAACCGGCTCCTTTGGTAGAGCGTGGTGTTTGGCAGCGATGCCACAGGACTGTGGGCCAAACCCAGCTCTTCCTTCATGTTTGCTTGATCCTAACGTTGAGCTCTAGCAAACTGGGAAGGTAACATCCACACTGCTGTTAGGAGAGGTGTTTCTCTCCCTGAAGGAGTGGGAGTTTCCTGTGGGGATCTCCCTGTCCCACATTATTTGCTCCATTTCTGTTTCTCCTCCTTTTTTTTTTTCCCCCTTCTTGCTAAGGAGCCCGAGCTGCTGAACCCACCCAGTTCTGCACAGTCACCTGTAGATCCACACTGTGCTGAAATATGTGAGGATGAAGATGGTCTTGAATGAAGGAGTTAGTCTTTCCAGCCTAATTAAACCCTACGGCACTGGAGCAGCCCTGGTGGGCTGGCCTGGCTGTCCCAGCCCGCTCCTGGGGAGCAGAGCGCACGCCCTCACCTTCCCTCTACAGCTCAACACTGAGATTAATTCTTTTTTTTTTTTTTTTTTTANTTTTTTTTTTTTTTTTTTTTTTAAGTGCAAACTTGGCAGAAGCCATGAGGTAGACCCTAAGTCAGCCACTTTATTTTCCAAACTAGGTATGTTTGCAATCAGTGGGTGCATTGGCGGGTTGGGTTTTGTGGCCGGTTGGATTTGTGGTTTTGAGGCTTTTTTTGGTGCTCTTGGCAACGGAACAGCCCCACTCCTGTGGGTTTTTAACCAGGTAGGCTCTTTTTTACTAACTGGCATGTTTGCAGTCAGCAAAGCCGGCGTTAACTCAGCGCTGTGGTGATGCCCCTAAAAATAACAAGGAAGATGCAGACTCTCAAGCTTGTTTGTGGCGTGAGCTGTATTGCACGCAATGTCAGATCCCTCTGGCTGCTACAGCCAGTGTCTTAAGATGGACTAGGTTATTTTTTTTAAGTGAATACGATCATTTTCAGCCTGTCTGAAGTCACAGACCACCAGCACCTGCAACCAATGTGCCTTCCCATGTGGTTCACTGGGGCCGGAGCATCTCTGAGCTCGGGACAGACTCCAATTTATTGCAGGGCGCCAAGCTGTTATTGGCTTGGATTCGCTGTATTAAAACACTGGGGGCAGGAGAAAGGGAACTTTTTCATGTAAATTATTAACAAATTGTGTGTGTGGCTGTCAACAATGAGCTGCAAACTGTGACCCTGGAGCAGCCGAGCTGGAGGACGTCGTCTGGAGGACGGCTGTCTCAGCAGGGCTTTTAACACACACCTAAGCTGACCAAATTCAGAATGGTGCCAGGACTCGGGGACAGTCCCCATCCTCGGCTGCATGTTTCTGTCCCCATCTGTGTCCTGGGTCTGACAGGGATCATGGATTTCTGATAGCTGAAGCTCCTGAATTGTATGTCTGTTTTTCTGCTTGGTCTTTGTGCGTGTGTATATGTACAAAGGGAGATTACTCAAGTCTGCCATTATCTTCTTTCCTTTTTATTTTTTTTGGTGGTTTTGTTTGTTTTTAGACCATGTAAAGCTACGTTCTTACTGCCATGTTGATTTTTTTCATTTCCTACAGCAGCAGCTATATCCAGCCCTAGTGCACTTCTACTTGTTTGGGCAAAAGCTGCGTTTAGACTGCAAGGACGGGGAGCTGCGGTGCTTTGGCTGTGGCGCGTGTTTGAGATGGACTCCTTTCTCACGTTGGCAGGGCTTGACATCTCCCTGAGCTGCTCTGCTCAGCTCTGTCGGGGAGATAATGCCTCTGTGCCTTCCTTTTAAATGCATTGGGAGTACTTGTGGTTGTGGCTGATAAGTGCAATTTGCGTTTTTTTGAGATATTCTAATGTCCTCGCATGGCAAGTTCTGCAGAAGTGCAAAATGTTCAATAAATAACAAGGTATTAGTCTAAACTGTAAATAAAAAGAGAGTCAGGAAGGCTGCTTTTGGCAGGATGATGGTGAATAAGATTGTCCCAGCCCTGTGCTGCATGTCTGACACTTTTCTTTTTATTTTTGTTATTGAGTCATTTAGCCAGACCGAGACTCCCACATGGCCAAATAGCACCTTATAAATAACTTTTATGTTTTACTTTCCCCAGCTCCACGCGACAGCACCTCCTGCTCTTGGGGTTCCCTCCTGTATTTCATCCCTGTAGCTGGTTGGTTTTCCTGAAGAAGAGGACCAGAGCACCAAATGCTTTCCCCTTATGCATGTTTCTTGCATTCCTCATTCCTTTTTTATCTGGAACTTCCATGTCATTTTTGCAGCTCAGCTCATTTCAGACACAAATTCTTTGTAGCACTGGGCCAGTTTGGTTTGATGGCACCACGATTAATCCCTGGGAGCATTGCCATTGCTGGGCAGCAGGTCTTTTCAACCCCAGACACATGTGTGTTTTCAAACAGCATGAAGCTCTTTGTGCCAGGTGCCACCAGCTATGTGGGAGGACAACTTAGCACTTGATGTAGTTGTGGACAAGTCTCTGTCTTCAGCATGGCTGTTCTTGGGGGTCAGAAGTAGTTTTCCTCAATGCCAGTGGAGATACAGATACGAGGATTTCACCATTGCCTGAATTTTTTGTGCATAGTTGAAGTGATTCCCTATTTGTGTTGTGGTTTTGGTTCAAGAAGCAGGAGTAGACACTCAGAGTTGGACCAGCCCACCAGTTTACAAACCCAGCTCCTGTTGCCAGTGAGGGCTTGAAGGACCCAAGGTTGTGGCTTCCTACACAAGTGTTTGCACTGGAAGGATGCTGGTGGTCAGTTCTTCCATACCAAGTTGCATCTCCACTATTCAGTGATGGTTGTTGAACAACCACTTCCATGTTGTTTTGGTAGTGTAGGGGTTCCATCTTGCCAAAATACATGGCCAGGCGGCCGGCAGGTCTCAGCACAGCTATGTCCCTGCCCACTTGAGTCTTGTAGAGGTCATCTGGAAGGTAAATGCATTGGGGCATGTGTGGTGGTGTCTCTGCTATGGGAAGGTGGATGTGACACCCAAAGGGGAGTTGAATTTCCTGAAATGCAGTACAACCCATAGGTCTTCATTTTCCTAAATCCCATCCATACCAAGTAGAGGAAGCTGCTTCTGGGCTTCACTCTTTAAAAATGAAAGCAGACCTTTGAAGAGAAATACAAAACGTCTTATTTCTGTCAAAAATAAAAGGCAAAAGGGAAATGGCTTGCTCAAGCTCACCCAGTAAGGCAGGGCTGGAAAATGAGCCAACTTTCCTGGACCTCTGGTGTTGCACAGGACTTGTGAGGCACATTTCTCTGATGGACTGGCTCTGGCCATCCTGTAGGGTGGCTATGGACCTTGCTGCAGTGTGCTGTCCTGTCCCCTAATCAGCTGCTGCTGAGGAACAAAACATAATGGAGATCAAATATTTGAAGTAAAAGGAGTACACTATATATAACCCTACTCCTCCTTGTCCCAGTGCACTAGCATGTTTCATATAATGATGAGGTCTCTGCCAAAATTCCTCAAATTATTATGTCTAAGCACCGAAAATCAGAGAAAATAGTCTTGGAGGGGACCTCAGGAGGTCTGATCCAGCCCCAGGGCAGGATCAGCTCCATCTGAACTATTCCTGACACATCCTTCTCCAGTCTCCCATGGCAGAGCCTCCACCCCTTCCCCAGGCAATGTAGTCCAGCACTTCGCTCCTCACTGCCCCCAATTTATCCTCCCTTGCTGCAATTTTAGGCTCATTCCTTCCTCCCTATGCACAGCAGACCCAGAGCACATCTATGCTATATTTATTCTCCAATTCCAGTTTCATGCTGGTCAAGCTGTCGTGTTCTCTGGAGTCAGTTTGATTTTACCTTATTGCAAGCACACTGTTCGCTCGGTGGATTTCTGGCTCGAGAGAGGCACTAGGGTGTTCATCCTGCAGCCCTACCGCCCCTTTGCAGAGCAAATACAGCACAAGAGTGCGGCTTTCCCCAGGGTGACGTGCTCATGTGTCCCTTCCTGGTGTTGGGTGGTGGCGAGCATCACTTTCTTCTTGGCTTCTTCATGGGGATCACCAACGTGGGCTAATTTTAAGACCCATGCTAGCACTGGCTTTTATAGCGCATCTAATGTTGCTCATTTATCCTGTTTTCTGCAGGATTTAGGAATGGAGTCAACCTCTCTGGATGATGTCCTCTATCGATACGCCAGCTTTCGAAACCTGGTGGATCCAATCACTCATGACTTGATCATCAGCCTTGCTAGATACATCCACTGCCCCAAACCGGTAGGTACCACGGTCTCATCACACCTCCATAACTGTGCTGGCTTGGGAAATCACTCTGCTGGGAGCATGGAGCTTCTCCCTGAGTGCCAGGGAAAAAGCCTCTCGGTTACTGCTGTGCTTGCGTGTCTTTGGACCAAGAGGACCTGATTGGAGATCATGGTTTGATTGCACAGTATCAGGCTTTCCAGCTCACCAAGTGACGTTCACCTGATGTTAGTACTTTGGGTGTTAGCGCTTTGTTTTGCGAATTATTTCTTCTTTCTGCTGCTTTGTGTTTCTGTGTTAAAGACCTTACCCCATCGGGAGCACTTTTTGCCTTGCAAGGATAACAGGCCATTTCTCACCCTCATGTCATGTTTATCGTGACCCCCAAATGACGAGAGAGTCCTTGGCTGTGTCTTCAAGGGCAGGTTCCCAAAAAAGCGCAGCCTCCATGGGCTGCTGTTTGGGCTCGGATGTGAGCGGGTTTCTCTGGGAGCGCAGTCCCAGGCAGATGTGGGCTTTTAAAACGCTCAGCTCCATTTGTTCACTGGCAGCTACGGCAGCATCAGGGCTTTTGAAAATCCCAGGCTGGCTCCCTGCCTTCTCTTCCATGGTAAACGTGGCTTTGCGTGGTGGCCACTGGCTGTTTGGATAATTAAGGTTTCTTTCCTCAGGCATTCTTTTAAATAAGCAATATTGTCTGTGTCTGATTCACAGAGCAGCGTAGGCTTAGAAAGGCTTGAAATGTCTGATCTCTCAAAACATGCTAGATGAGGAGGAAGAGGGGTAGGAGAGAAGATCAAAAGCTACCAGACACTGGTCGCAGGAGATGTAGGTGGCATCAGATCTCTGGGGATTTTTGATCTCTCAGTCCTCCTGTGCTGCAGTTCCCTACCTGCAATTTTTGGGAGGATGACACTGCTCCGCTAAATCGGTGGGATGTGTCCTTGGCGCTACAGTCACGGTGACATGTCGTGCACCAAAGATGAATCGGTTACAAACATCTAAGATAGCTGGTTCCTCTGAAAGGTGTGTTTCTTCTGCGAAGCACTGTGCAGGCTGTAGGGCGAGCGAGAGCTGTAGTTGGTGACGCTCCCTCAGCTCCTCTTGAAACTCCCATTAATCGTCTTTCTCCGAAAAGAGACATTTCTGTCCGTGTTTCATCCTGTGTGGTGGGGGAGCTGAAGGCTCATCTGTCATGGTTGTGTTTTTCTTCTCCCCTGCACGTTGCTTGTTGGAAGTTAAAGTTACTTTTGAAACAAACAATGTGAATTGTAGGAAGAGACTGAGTGATGTTTTCCGCTAAGCCCAAAGGAGGGTTTGCAGAGCTTCCTGGTGGGATGTCTTCAGTGTAACAGCTTCCCTGGGAGTGTGACAGCTGCGTGGCTCCCCTGAACTTGCTGTCTGGAGCCAATAAGCTACCAAAAAGTTCACTTTGAGCAAAAAGGAAGCCCTTCCAGCCCCGTAGCCTGCGTTTGGCTCTGGTGATGCTTGCAGATGTGATGGAGCTCTGTTTGAGGGCCACCAGGAACTACCTCCCAGGCCACATTAATCCCAAAATTCTCCTTCCTTGTCCTCCATGTCTCCTTCCCATGCCTTTTTGCCCTTGGGAGAGAGCTGCCTGGAGCAGCGCCATGGCATCAATCATCCAGGTTCATTACCGCGTGTAAGACTTCATATGCTGGCGTAACCTGCAACGGGGAGGAGAGGTGCAAATGCCCCAGGCGGGCTGAGTGTCTGATGTCTGTGGGTCCATCCCCTGTGACGTGGAGGGGTGCAGGCCTTCCCACGGTCCCCCCGGAGGGCAGCACCACCAATGTCCCAGCCACATCTCAGGGGGGACATCTGAGGAAGACCCAGCTCCCGTTGGGGATCATATGGTGAACCCCAGATATTTTTCGGGTGTTCCTGGAGGGAACGTTTGTATCTCCCAGCAGGTCCCAGTGAGCTCATCAGGCCTCTGAATTTCTGCCAAAGGCACACTTGTACTCTGTATCCTTGGATTTTGTTGGGGAGGGGGGTTGTTTGTTTGTTTTTCCCTCCTGGAGGCAGCAAACTCAGAGCTAGCTCATCCGGTCTCATCTCTGCTGCTGAACTGCAAGACGTTTACCCATCTCATGCCTCCTTTTGATTTGCATGTGGAATTTTTAAGCTCTTGGGAAGGGATTGTCCCTAGGTGTGATGTCCCCAGTGCAACAGGGCTGAGGGCCGAGCTGGGACCTGCAGGCATCGCTCCGCTCTTCTGTACTTACTGCTAAAAACGGATCTTTAATTTCCTGTAAGGGTGTACGAAGGGATATAGTCATTCATTGCTGTTTCTTGTGGATGTTTTACTTAATAATAACCTCCACCACAATTTAAAAATGAGGGAAATTGCTTTTTTTGAAACATTTAAAGATTCCTTTAATTTTGCAGAGGAAAAGCCACGGTGATGCTCGGGGTGTGTCTGCCTGGGCTATGGTGTGAAACTGGCTCTGAAAGTGCTTCATAAAACTCTCTGCACTCAATAAACCATGCCGGGAAGGGTGGAGTGAACGCAACAGCTTGTAGACATGGCTTGGGTACATCAGGGACCCAAATCTCCATCTCCAGACCGGGGATGGATGTCCCATGTCCTACGGCATGAGCACAAGATGCAGACACATCCCTGTGCTGCGTAGCTATACCCATGCAAGGATGCCAATGTATCCCTTTCCCTTTTCTTATAAAGAAAAAGATCCTTTCCTCTCTCCTCCCTCATGGGGCAATGAGATGGGAAACTGAAGAAACCTATTTTGACGGGCCTGTTTCCAGGCAGAGAGGCCCCGTTCCCCCCGCTGAGGTTACCCTTTTCCAAAGCGTCATGACTAAGCTGGTTTCTCCTCCACGTTTTGCCCTGCGAGACTTAACGAGCCGCAGCCAAGTGTGCGCTCTGCGCTCCTCGTAAAAATAACCCGAGGCTGCTGATGCAACGGCGGACGGCTCCACGGCCGAGTACCTGCTTTCGCATGTCTCCCTGCGTGTGTCTTTTGGCACGAAATGCCGTGGAGAAGTCTGTGCCAGCATAAGCATAGAGATGCAAACTCCTAATACTGACTCATGGGGCTTCTAGCAAACCGTGGCAGTAAAACATGCAATAGCAAACCTGAATAAATCCAGCCCGTGCAGCACTGAGGCTGTTCTGCATGCGATGCTGCTGGTGGGATGCGCTTGGTCCTCTCCCCCTCCTTTGCAGAGCTCGGGGCTCGCGCCACGCCACGCAGTTAGTTGCTTTGGTGCTGGAGCAAGGAATGACTTCTCCAGGCCAGCGGTCCCTCATGAGGCTGCCGCGGCAAATGCTGGCCGGTGGCAAGTGTTCGTGTGAGAGGGGCGACAGCTGTACTGATACAGCAAAGAGAATCGCACCATGCTCTGCTGCGCAGCGAGGCACTCCATCAGGGACCCTCAGGGGCTCACAGATGGTTGCCAAGCCCTGGAGCATCCCTGGGAGGTTGATATGGGTGTTGCCTTGGGGAGAAAAGCAGGAACCGCGCAGGTGACAAGTCCAGCAACAGCAGGACTGTGCTGCAGCTCCTGGTCCATGACTTAGCCTTGCTCTGGCTTTAGGTGCCACCAGCTGTGCTTTAAACCCTCTCTTTTTTTTGGCAGCTGAGGGTGCTGGGTGAAAAGTAATTTCATCCCGGTGTTTGGTTGTGATTTTTCCAAGACACTGATTTTCTCTATGTCAAAACCAGCATGCTGTAGCCACCTGGGTTATTTTCCAGCCTCCAGTCCTCCTTTCCCCAAGACCTCTTTCCCTCCCCGCAGTTTCTTTGACAGAGACTTGGCAGCAGTGTACGAGAGTAGGAGAAAGCTCAGGGCTGGGAGTGTTGCAGAAGTTTGGGCTTTTGCTCTGCCTGCCAAAAGTACTCTGTTGCATCCCGTGGCACGAATATACGTGAATATGTAGGTTGAGGCAGCTGTGAACTTGCCCACATCTCTAAGGTGGGACAGATGGGGCTGACCTGGACCCTGGTCCCCATTAACCTGCTGTATTAAAAACGTGTCTGCCTGGAATTATGGGGTCTCGCTTTCCCCCTCTCTCCTGGAGAGAGCGCTTCCCTGGCTTTCCCTACATTGCTCTTTCCACTCAGCCTCTATTTATACCCACCCTTAGCTTAAAGGTGACCCCTTGGTCTCTCCTCTGAGCTAAAATAAAAGTTGAATCGTTTTTCCGAGCTCTGGATAAACACGTCCTGGTCTGTATGGCCAGAAGAAAGTTGGCCTGGGCTCTGGATCCAACGTGGCTGTGGCTCAGCACTGTTCAGCGGGCGCTTATTCCAGCGAGTAAATTCAAACCAGAAGCACGGCAAGAAATTTAACTTGTGCTGGAGGAGCCTGGAGTGCTTTGAATGAGCCCAAGTGCGGAAACTGTTTTTTGGTGAGCTTTCGTATGGATGTCAGGGTACGTCGTGCAAAGGCTGGATCGTGTCTCTCCAGACCCCGCTGAGATCCCAGCCTCCCCTGAGGCGCCTGTGTCCAGGTGACTCTTCCTAATGGAGCCAAGTGAAAACTCTTTTCCGTGTCACTCGGAAGTCAGGGTTTGGATTCAGTCCCGTCCTTACTTACAAAACTATAATGTGATTCGACAGAAACCGGGTGTCTGGAGTACCCCTGCCTCGAGGGGCCGGGATGTGCCTGCAGCACGACCGCGCAGCGTCTCCAGAAACACTGATGGAGCCGTGTGAGAGCAACCATCCCGCTCCGGCTGGGGCTCCATGGGTTGCTGTCTGGCGGGGAAGCTTTCAGGTGGAATAAACGCTGCCATTGCGTGCGAGCCATGTGTTGAGCGATGCCCGTAGATGTTGCACTCGGTATTTATCGCCTTGTGCAGCTATTTTAAACCTTTGGGGTTTATTACGCCTTAGAAGACGTAGTTTTGCTCTTCTGGAAACTCTCGTATTGTGCAGCAAGTTTTCCAGCATCGGTTCAAGGGGGTGTTTGCATAGGATCAAAGACATTTGAACAAGTGTTTTCTTCCCCATGGCCATGACCTTGGGGCGGTCTTTTATCTTCCTGCCTCTCCAACCCCTTGCCCTGTGGAAAAGTGCCAGGAATGTTCCTTGGAAAGCAGCTCAGCCCCAGGCACAGCCCTTGCCGCTGCTGGCCGAAATGCCGTGCCAGGGTAAGGAGGCAGTTGGTGCTGCTGGTGCTCTTGGCTCCCGGGGCGATGTCTGTCTGTCTGTCCCTGTGAATGGGGAAAGGAGACAAAATGCTTTGGCAAAGCCATGCGGCGTGGGACGGAGCTGCCTGGGTGCCCTGTATCTTTCCTGCAGCCACTCGGGTTTCCAGCGGAACTTGTTGCAGGCAAAGGAGCTGAAAACACAAACGTGTAAGGAGCAAAGGGCCCCCGTAAAAAATTCACAGCTCTTTTTGCCAGCAGGAATATCTGGCCATAAACCATTGGAAAATTAAACTGGTTTCTTTTTCCACAGCCCAAAGCCACATGTATGGATGACTGATGACTGTGATAGGGAGTGAGTCAGGCTTTCCTCCAGTGTGAGGACTTGTTGAATGTGGGATAAGCGCTGAGTGGAGCCAGGGGAGAGGAGAAAGTGAAGCCTTGGGCAAAAGCTGCTTTTTTTCTTTTTTTTTCTCTTGTGACCTTGGGGTGTTTGATTGCAACAGCTCTTGTGGTCCCGGGGATATGCCCAGGTATCAGTGAACAGACAGAGGAGTAGAAGCTCCTCCAGCCCCCTGAAGGCTGCCCAGAGTAGATCCAAAGTGAGATTTTGGCTTTGCTGAGCCCCATCCTGCTACTTTTCCTGGAGAAAGGCTTTTCTGTCGGTCAGTGGTGGGGAAGGGCTGGCAGAGCAGCTTGGCAAAACCTTTTCCCAAAATTCAGCTTCACCTGCACCATTCTTCTCTTGGTGCCTGCACCTCTTGGGCTGCAGCTCCATGAAGAAGACGGGTGGAAGATGCGATATCATTTGCACGTAGGGTGCAAGATATGAGCCAACATTTCAGCATGGAAGCTGTGTACAGCAGATAACGTGGTCCTCAGCTTCCCCACCAAAATTCGCAGTGTTTCAAGATATACGGTGACAGCATTGTTGTTAGGGAGGGCATTTAAAAAACTCTTCTAATAAATTGGTGTAGCTGGAGAGGCGTCGTGCTGGGACTGGAAGTAAAATGGATTTTGCCGGTGTAGCTCTGGATAGAGTGAATATCTATTTTCTTGTTCGCTTCTGTGTCATTTGAGAAATATGTGCTTAGATGCGTCCCTGGCTCAGCTGTCTTTTCCTGCATGAACTGTAAATTGATCAGGTTTGCAGTATGGCTTTGATTACATGAATTGTCACCCATGAAAACAAGAAAGTATAGACAGAAAAAGTGGTTATGTTGACCTGGATGAAATAATCTATTTCTAACCCTTCTTCAGCTCCATGGTATGAGGATTTAACTTGCAGATGATGTTGACTTTTTTGTGTTCTGCTTTTTTAAAAGATGTTATTTCTGATGAAGCTGTGTTGAGGCTAAAATGAGCATTTTTTGTTCTGATTTACTATCCTGTGTGCTAAAACAGTATTAATAAACTCAATTTATACAGGGCAAATATAATCAGGATACCACGAACACCATCTTAGTGCCTTTATCCCCAAACGAAGCACATAATCCAGCTCCTCCAACATGTGTGTTATTATTTGATCTTGAATTCAAATTATCATTCCAAGTTTCTGATATCACACTCATTTTTATAGCAGAATGATCTGAAATTACCAGCATCTCGCACATCTTACAAAGCTCTCAGATTCCACATGCAAAGTGCTATGAGAGCATTAAGTAGTATTTGTCATTAGCTGTAAGAAACATCATAGACCAAAGCTGATTTATGAATGAAAACCCTCTAAAACCCCAAATACCCGATATAAAACCAAAGCGGACGATGGAGAGTCAACTAAGTCAATTGTATTCTGTATTAATGGTGCTTTTTTTTTTTTCCCCCCCGGTCTTGCTCCAAGTGTGAAGATCACTCTTTATGGGTATTTAAGACATCTGCAATACATTAAAATACCCTGCCGTATGAAACAGGCTGTGAAACTCAGACCCCACTAACGACAGCTCTGGTTCTTTCCTAACTTAACGTGTCATGCCCTCCGCTCAGCTTCGCTTTGCAAAAAGAGAGATGTGCTCTAAAGCTCCTGCGTGCGAGCTAAAGCTGAGCAGAGTGCCTTGGAAACAGGGGAAAATTGCACTTTGCAAGGGTTTTTTTTAATATTGAGGCTAAAAGGGAATAATGGTGAGGTCTAGATGGGCTGTGATAGTACCACTACTGGTAAATTACTGGTTTCGTATGTGAAATGGGACTGCAGAGGGAGGGGGGATGAGCCCTGCCTCAGGCTCCTTGTCCAAACCCCGTGCGATGCGAGGAAGCCCCTGCTGTCCTTGTCCCTCCCTGCCTGATGAATTTGCTCCCCGGCGCTCAGCCTGTTTGCACGTGGATGTGTTGAGCAATTAATCGCAGTCCGATCCCTGGCACTGTTCTGCTGGCGTCTATTTTTCTTTTTAAAACAATACACCTCGTCTGCACCAGCGGGGAAGTGGCAGGATGCCACCCCTTATTTAAGCACACTTTATGGTGTAGGAATCCAGGGAGAATGTTCCTGTCCTTTAAAAAAAAAAAAACCACATTAAAATGTCAGGTAGATTGACTCTATTTCAAGCAATAGCATCTTATAAAAGATGCTAAATCTGGATCTCCCCACAGCACCAGTGTCAGGGCTGTAGGATGAACTGGCCTCTATTTATGCAAGGCACTGTGATTTTTTTTTTTTGCGTGTAGGGTTTGTCTGCCCTTAACCCCTGGGCTGCTTTGTTTTCCCTTCTCTGAGGCAGCATGTGATGGGGTAACCCCCCTTTCTGGCTAGCTAACCTGGGCTGATTTATGAAAATTATAGCCTATTTTGGCCACTTTTATACCGATTGTGTCTCCGAGAAAAATTCAGGTTGTGATGGGAGTTGAACCTGTTCAACACAGAAGAGGCAGGCGTGAGGGAGCAGCCTGGGGAAGCCCACCCAGCACACCCTCTTATCAGTGCCATAAAAAATTCCCTTAGATTAAAAATTTCTGAGTTTTTTATGGGATCGGGCTAAGGCATGGCAGCGTGTGCAACTTTTTCTGCAGTTTGGAGAGACAAAGAAGTCTTTCTCACGTTCCCAGCTACCTAACTGATACCATGTGGGGGTCAATGAATAGAGGATCTGTGATTTGAAAGTCTCTGAAATGCTGCAGCACAATTTGGGATGAAAGAGGCTGTATAAACACAAATGGTTATTGAATGAGCTGCCTGAGGCTTTTCAAAAAAGAAAAAAAAAAAAAAGTCCAACGTGGCCAAGGTGACTTTTATCAAACTTTAATCTTTTTATCTCTTTTGGGTTGTTTAAACCCAAAATCTCAGCGCTGGCTGGCAGAATTGCTGGGCCCCTCGTTCAGTTCCCATAATAATAAATGACCTTTCCCAATCACTGCGTCACCATCTGCAAACCCTCCTAAATGCCGCAGGGTGGATTTTGTCAGCTTGGAGATGGATTTTGCAACGCCTCCAAAATGTCAGGTGCTGCACGATTTGGCGAGTGATGTGCAATGCTCTTTGGCCAAGCAGTCGAGAGCATCTTGGGTGACACCAGTTGTCAGTGATGGGCATCATCGCACAGGTCAGAGCTGGAGCAGAAGATTGAAAAAAGAACCAGGAGCAGGAAAAGACATTTCACGGTGGCCCCATCTTTTTTCAAAAGGCCAAGCACCCAAGATACACTTCAGAGCTGAATCCAAAGTAGACAAGAAGGGAGAAGGGGACAGGTCTGCACAAGTATTTTAATGCCAAAAAGAGAAGGAAGAGGTCTATGGCTGTATTTTGGAAGGATCTACCGATTCCTTGGGTCAGTTGTTCCTTCCTTATTTCTCTTCCCAATTTCTTCTCCTCTAGAGGAAAAAAACCCATAGAAGATGACATAGACTCCCACTGACTCTGCTGTTGACTCCTCCAGTGATGCTGCATGACTGGCCAGAGAAGGCGCTTCTCTCACCTTGCTTCTTGGTGGCCTCCCCTTCATGGTGGGCAAGAAAAAGAGCCAGAGGAGATGCTCTGTTGGTTGTGATAAGCAAGATTTACTTCTAGTGTTGGTGAAGTCTCTTGGAGAAGGGTCTACTGTGTGTCTTATGGCAGCACCTGAGGCTCAGCCGTTCTGCCTTGACATAAAAGAGGAAACTACATCTTCACATGAGGTGCCTGGGGGTTTCAGATTGTCTTCTGGGAAACATTATTTCCTCATCCCACATTTGCCCATCTGTGCCATCTTTTGTGGTGAAGCCAGATCTTACCTGCCTCTTCTGTAAACTTTCGAGTCCATATAAGGAACAGTTGTCACCTGCATGCTCTGCTCCTCTGCCTCCAGACTGACACCAGCTTTCCAAGAGGGTTGTCAGAGGCAACAGTTTTTGGTTTCTGGATGAAAATGCTGTGAAATTTCGGAAAAGTCAGTCTGTTAATACAGGGGAAGGGTTTGCTGCTCAGCCCTGTCATTGTGAGAGAGTATGATGAGACTGAGAGTGTGTGAATGCGGAGAGCATCTGAACTGAGTCCCTGGCCTCTTACTCAATGCATTGCTCCACTCCAAAAAATGTCACCTGAGAAGCACATTGAAGAGCCGCTGGTATGCAATCCATGCCACAAAACCAATTTGGGTCAAGCAGGCTTTGTCTGATCCTGTCCCTTGCTCCCAGAGAATCAGAAGATGGGGAATATTTCTAGGAAAAAGTGTGATGAAGGAGGATGAACCACTGAAGCTGAGCATCTTTCACTAGAGCTGGCAAGGGCTGTAGTTGCCCTGATTAATTTTGCATCTTTTCTAAGGACCCTTCTGGTACAGCTCTGGCAGCCAACGAGTTGTGTGTCATTGCACAGAAATACCGGTGCAAAGGCGGGTTCCCATCCTGAGCTGAGCATCCGGGACGGTCCGCCCTGCCGTGCGCTTCACCTGCAGCCTCTCCAATAATGCCAAGTAAGTGTCCCCGAGGGAAAAGAGGGATGAAGAAACAGGTACCTCATTAAACAGTAACAACATACTTCATTGATGTTTTCTGATGGTAATTGACGTTTGAGTTCAGCTCATTTAGCTTTTAATCAGAACATAATTTACCACAAAGGAAGAAAGCATATTGATTCCCTGCCATTTAAAAAGACACACCGTTATTTATTTACCTTGAGCACTGAAGAGCTTGTGGTGGGGACCTCTCCCACGGTACGGCTGGAGGGGAGAGCTGGGTGACTGGGTGACTTGGGCACTTGGATGGGTATTTTAGTATCTGTTTCCAGCCTAACTCACGGGTGTGTGAATGCTAAGCAAGCAAATGGTCTGCTGGTGGCAAGGGTTTGCAGAAATGAATGGTTTAATAAGGAGGGTTTGAGGGTTTTAATGAGGAGGGATTTCTTCTCTGTTGAGAGACCGCTGCTGATGGCTGAGGAACTGCCCAGCCATGGGTTATGGTCACATCTGGCTTGGTTCAGGCAGAAAAGTCCCGCTCACCATTTGTCAATCTGAGTGAAAGATGCTCTAATAGATATTATGACCCGACGTCAGCTGTTCTGGGGCTGCAAGCAACTGGTACACCCGTTTTTTCAACCCTGAGCCCCAAAGGCTGTCAGTGACCAGGACATATTTTGGTTAGCCCCGTTGCTCTCCTGCAAAGCGGGGCAGTTCCCCAGCATCTCAGGGAAGGGGTGGAGATGGTGATGTGTCCAGAGTTTGGAAGGGCTGAGAAGTGAGTCCTGCTGAGGAGCACGTGGAGCTTAGCTAGCGAGGGCTCAGTGGCACTGAGTGATGTACGTATGGGGTCTTACGTGATGGTGCAATCGCCCCAAATTCTGCCTTTTGCCCTGTACCATGGACTTGAAGAAAAATCCATTGCTTTGCACGTACCCAAATTTCAGCTTCTTTAATAGATAGCGTGGTCAGCCTTTGCAGGGGGGTTCAGAGGTGCTGAATCCCCATGACACTTGAGGGTGAGCTGAAAGCACTTGAGGATAAAACCCCATTACTGCCAAGCAGCTCTCCATGCCTTTTCCTTGCTGGTTCCTCAAGCCCTGTATGAAGAAAGGGAAGAGCATTATCTACATTTCACAGCAGGGGAAAGCGATGCCTGGAGTTGGGAATGGCTGTGCACAGCTCTGCACTCATCAGGGCTGAACCAAAACACCTCTGGGTCTTGAAAACACATTTCCAGAGCTGATCCTGGAATTTGAAGAGTTGCTCGCATTTAGCCCATCTGCAGCATCGCAGCTGTCTTGACGCACGCTTCAGGCTATTTCTTGAAGCAAGGAGTTTTGCCCTTTGCTAGTCATCTCCAAGCTCTTGCCTTTGCAGCCCCCAGCATGGAGTCACCTCGCCGAGGCAGCTCTGCAGCTCCTTGAGGGTTCGGCTGTGCCAGGTCTTGGAGATGCTTTCGCCCAGCCAAATATAGGAGATATATCAGCGAGCAGCACTGCAGATTTGGGGTGGGTCAGGACCCAATGGGGCGCTGACAAGGTGAGAGGAGCCCCTCTGTCTGGTTTACCCCATGTGTATGACATCTCCTCCTTCCCCTGGGGATCACCAGGTGATTGCTCCTTCTGGAAAGCCTGCAGCTGCGCTGCCTCTCTTGGGCAAAAAATAATAAAGAAATGCAAAGAGCCACGGTCTGGCAGGTGGGGAAGTTGCCAGCAGGATTTTCAGTGATTGCTCTTCGTAGATGACAGGGACTGTGATTTCTGGCCAAAGTCCAGCAAGCGATTATCTCGCAGTTTGGGATATTTGGGGATTTGGGTAAGAGCTTTATCCCACCCTTTCCATCTTCAAAGAGTTTTGCAACCATTAGGTAATTTGCTAATCCTCCCGATTTCTCTGTTACTTTCCCTTTTCTCCTTTCCATCCAGCTTTCCAGGAAATCCCCAGTACAGCTCTTGTGTCTGCATTCGTAGTTTCGCATCCTCCTGGAGTGCCTGATGAAGCGACCCGGCTCCCTCAAGCCTCGCTGCATCCCGGAGCTGTTGCTGGGAGGGCTTGCCTGGAACGCAGCCATTGCTATTAGCTGCTGCTTCATTACTGGGATGGTTAATCTTTTTTTCTTTAAAAAAAATTCCCAGTTCTCTTGTGCCTATGAGGGCCCCACAGTGGTTAATGAGCTGAAGGCGAGTGTTGCTCTGAGGGTTGTGCCCTTGCCCTCGGAATCGCGTTTCTGTGCCTGCCTGCAGCGGGGAGCGATGGGGACCCATGTGACGGGGTCGCTGCCGCCCCTTCCCAGGCTCTCGCGCACATCACGAGACTCCCAGGGGTTGTGGCGAGGGGCTGAGAGCCCCCCCAGAATGACATAAATATTTGCAGTGGTATCCTGGGGACAATCCCGCTCTCCTCCAACAGCAATAACGGACTGGGGTTTGCTTCCCGTGGGATCCGGTGCGGTGCAGCTGAGACACAGGCTCCATAGGAGACTTGTTGGGCTGGGAAAATCTCTACGTGCTGTTCTACATCTGGGACACAAATAAACAAATAAACTACTTCTAGTTTAACCCAGGGGTGAGAGGGGTACAAAGAACGGTGAGTGGTTTCTGCGTTTAGCAGCAAAAGCAGGTGGTGGGCTCCAACCTGAGGTTCCCAAGGGGATGCCCTTGGGAAAAACGCTGGCTCCTGCAGAGAGAGTGGCAAGGGCAGGTCTGGCTGAAGAGCCACGTTTGCTCAAGGCAGGATGGTGGGAGGTGTCATGGACACTGTGTGGAGGTCCGTGCACCCACTGCTCTGCAGCATGTGTCTCCATCCTGCGTGTGTGGCCCCCGAGCAGGGTCTGAGGGCCTGAAAAGCAAACAGAGGAGCCCCCCTGGAGGTGCAGTGCTTGCTGCAGCCACGCAGGCAAGTAGAGGCATCAGGTCTGTAGGCGATGGACGATACTGTTGGCCAAAACGCGGGGGAGCTTTGCCTGCAAACTGCTCTTGGACAGGGGCAGTGAGTGATGGGGAGCAGCTGAACCCCTCTGCGTCCCCCCCCAGGGCTCCCAAGTCACTCCTCCCTGTCTCCGTGTGTAGGAGGATGGCGAGTGCCATCATCCACCGAATATTCTGAGTTCGTTAGATGATGGAGGTCGGCACCTCCGACTCCTCTTCTCATTTGCAGTCTGGCCGGTGCAGCACCTTGGGTGTTTTTCTGCTTTTGCTGTCCTACAGCGGCGAGGGTGATTTACTCCCGAGTTGGATGTTTGCTGAGATCATTCCCAGGTAATGAATGGCTCTTCTGGATTTTTAGCTGCTTGCTTTGTTTTATGGTAACTCCCTGTGTCTATCAGAAGGATACAGATGCATTTGTCGTTAAAAGGATGATCCAGTGACCCTTCCAGGAATGAACACTGGCATCTAAATGGCCTTTCCATTAGTCACTTTGTTTATAGCACTGAAGTGAGTCCAATCTGCTTGGCTGAGGGTCTTGCTGCGTGTGTCAGGAGCACATGTTGGAGTGGTGATGCTCAAAAGCCTCCTCTGCAGCCACAGCTTTGTCACACACCTCTCAGCTGAGGATGGAGTCGGTGGCATTAGGCGTTGCAGCGTGGGGCAGTGCCACTGATGGGTGCACAGCAGCACACATGTCCCCTGCCATTCCCCGCGTCATTTTGTGACCGTTGCTCATTTATCCTCTGCTGCAGAAGCTAAGCTGGGTACCCTCCAGTAGCGCTCACAATAGATTTTTATATTCTTTTCTGCAATTTCCCTTTATCTTACACGCTCCCCTCAGGGCCATCTATCACCTCGAATTTTATTGCCTTCTTTAATTGCTTCTCAGAAGTCCAAGTGTAATATTACTCCGGGATCCTTTTGAATAACTTCCTGAGTTGCTGTGATGCCATTCATCTCGTACTTCTGGCTCTCTTGATAAGCCCTATTGTACGTTGCTTTTCATTTCAGTGTGTCAACACAGAATCTAGTGCATCGCACTTTGGTCTTTCGTCAAAGCGGATGATGAGCGCTTCTTATAGCGGTATCCGAGTTGCAAAATTGGTTTCCATTTCTTTTCTTTGTTTCTACAAATTTCCACTTTTAACATTCTGCTACTGCTGCAGCTTCGCCGACTTCTAATTTGGGCTAGTTCTAGGCAGGGTTTAATTGCCGGTGACCTTGGTACTCTGTGTTCATCCTAGGTGAGCACCTAGTACTGTGTCGGGATGCCTAGAATGTCCAGTGTAGGTGTCCTCAGCCATGGGTTTCCCAGGTCCGGCAGTGGCTTTGTGGTGTCAGGCCAGTCCAGAGCTGGACTGGTCTGGCTGGTTTTTGTAAGGATTGAACAAGAGCAAATCCTTTCCTGAGAGTAAAAGAATTAACCTTGCTGGTGCTCAGTCTCGCGATGGTCATCATAAGGAGGTTAATGTCCACTCCCATCTTTGCAGCCACCATGTGGCGGCAAGATGTGGTGATCTCGTGGCTTTGTGGTTTGGGCTGAGTTGGGGGAGAGGGTTTGCACCATTAATAGATCCGCCTGGAAGCAGAGGATTTGGGGTTTTTTGAACCATGACGTTAACGTACGTGCCACGCTTGATGGTTGTGTATTTGGGTAATTTGATCAAAGCCAGTTGCTCCTTTTAGACGAAGGAATTAATGGGACCTTCTGAAGGCTGGCTGCAGTGAGCATGGCAAGGAGCAATGGGCCAGGCAGTTACCCTCAGCCAAGAGCCTGCTTATCCCTACAGGCACCTCCTGCCCAGAAGTCCCAGGTGTGGCCACTTATGTTTTGCACCAGTTGTTGACTTTCCCCCTCACTGGGTTTTATGCAGCTGTCAGCCAGGACTCCACAAAATGTTAATTTTGCCATGCTTGCTGCCAGAGCTGATGCTGTCTGCCCTGGCAAGGACTACCTGCCATCTGCTAAGGGACACCTTCAGCTGCTGCTCCTGCCAGTGTGTCAGGCTTCTCCAATAAGGTGGTGAAGACCAGAAATGCTGCTTAAGCTCCATGCCGTCAGCCCGGGTCTTGCCGCTAATCGTGGCCCCAACCTTCAATGAGTCTTATGCAAAAGCATTTTCGGCTTAGGGTCATGTTGTGCAGTAGCTGGAGCTGTCATTCCTGTTTCCGCCTGCCCGGCCTGATCGCTGCAGGCCTGGCCATGGGGTTTGAGATTGTTCTGGGTGGTTTAGTTGCTAGGTTTGGGGTTTGTCAGGTAATGGGATGAGTTT
Source organism: Chionis minor (assembly GCA_013398295.1). NCBI lineage: Eukaryota > Metazoa > Chordata > Aves > Charadriiformes > Chionidae > Chionis > Chionis minor. Next base: position 286,632 of record VZSF01009418.1, on the reverse strand, counting down.
TCTGATCAGGAATGTTCATGAGAACTGGTTCTTCTTCTCGGTTCTTGCAAGATCTCCAAAATGCTCCTTCCTGTACAAAAAAGGTTGCTGCTGGACGTGAAGTTTTACTTTCTGATACGCTTTTATCAAAGTATAGTTTATTACTTTATAGAAGACTGGTCCTTCTCCTCATCCTCAAAAAACAAGTAATCTTTTTATTCCCCTTTTATTTATGCTACTTTAGGCAGCTGCTCTTACCTCTGCCCTTCTTTAAGAGGGAATTTTTGATGGTAAAGCCTGTATCCTAGCAAACCAGAAGAAAGGGAGTGAGGTTTCCAGTATGAGCAACATTCCTTACCCAAAGAGCATCTGGAGTTGTTTGGCGGGTTTGCATTGTTTCTGTGCAACTTCTCTGCTATGCTTTTCTATTTCTGTGTATCTTTTAACGTACTCTCTGTAGAATTTCCCACAAACCACTTCCTAATATATGAGACGGTTTTATACGAAAATAGTTCCACGTTAGGTGATTTGAAATAAGATATAGTACCTTATTCGATGCTAGGCTTTGACCTTCTGTAAGCCCTGTTGAGTTCCTGTGGACCCGCAGTGGCCACTGTAAAACATGACATTGCAAAGCAGAAATGAGAGATTTGTCCAAGGTGGAGACACTCCTCTCCTGGCAGAGAACCTCCAAGAAAGGGAGCCGGCTGTACATGGTAATTTGACAGGTCTGCAAGGGTCTCGCTGGCTGTTCCCATGTCTGTGACCCAAATCCTGCACCCTGTGGACCCAGCTCTACCACCAAGTGCCCTTCCACGGTGGGAAATCAGGAGCTGGTCTGTTTTTGTTGTCTTTTCAAACCTCCTGCTGCTACGTGGATGGCTGGAGAAGGGATGTAAGCAGAGCTTGGGAAGGACTCTGCAGCGAGCTCCCTGCTGGAGCCGTGCTGAGAAGCGGGGTCACCAAGCCCAAATCTGAATTTCCCATGCCAAAAAAAATGCATTTTTCCTGCAAGATGCCAAACGCCTCTTCTCCTATGAGAGACCTTCATTCTCTTCCAGGACCAGCTGGTCTTTTCTTGGCCATTTCATAATGTGAATTAATCCTGGGGCACATCTTTCCGTTATAAAAGCCATTGGAGTGTCTCTGCTGCCAGCGAGTGCTTGGCCCCAACTTTGAGCAGGGGGAGGTGCAGGCGGTGTTTGGCCCCGTGGCTGTGTACCTGGGGAAACTCAGGAAAGATCAAGTGGATTACCTTAGTTGCCATGAACCCTGCTGGGAACAGCCTCATTCTTATTGAAATGGCCTTTATTAAACTTGTTCCATTTCTCCTCTAATTTGAATTAAAATGGCCTTAATTTAGTTTCAAAAGAATTTCTGCACAGGGGTATTGGGTGGTTGAATGGACCCATTTAAAGCCTATATTATCACTTTATTTGGATTTTGTTTTCCTCTGTGGGGTCAAGATATATCGCTTACATCCACCGGGCCTGTATCTGCTCACTTTTGGGTATCATCCACCTCATCTCTTGTTCCCCATATGCTCGGGTCTCTTCCTGGAGGAGTCTGAAACAACGCAGAGGGAATTGCAATATCCTTACGGTGATATTTTGAGGACACTTTTCCCTGGAGGGCTCTTCCCTACATCGCAACAGGGATTTTTCCATGTGCATTTTCATGCCTTGCCCAAGGAACTCAATGAGCAATTGGCCATGCAGCAAGAGGGGTTTGTTGCTGGTGTGGATCCTCCAGTGGACACCTGGATGGGGTTGTAGGTAGGAGCAACCACCAAGTCTCCTGTGGTGGGATGATCTCACACTAAGTTGTGTGCTCACTGCCGGCTGGGTGTTGGCATGTTTTGGCTGTGACTGGGAGGGGAATGGTGGATTTAAAGCCTTTTCTACCTCTTCCACTTCTGGTCTCGCAGGAAGAGGACAGTTTGCTGGAGAAAACTCCATTTGGGCTTCAAAAGGAAAGTCTGGCGGTGGCTTGCTGGGGCCGGGGCTGGCTGCAGAGCAGATGTCTGCGTGCAACAATAGGCTGCAATTTAGCCCCATGCTTTGAAAGTGAGGGGGGGAGGAGAAAAAAATAAGAAAGGAAAGAAAAAAAGAAAACCAGAAAGCCATTAGATGACTTCAGCTCCTCGTGACTACATCAAAAGGGAAGGCGTCGTAAATTCGGTTTCTATTAAACCCCAGGGCCCCGGCGCCGGGGAGCGGGATGCCGTTCTGGTGCCAGCGGCTGGGGAAAGCCATTTCGGGGCCACAGGAGTGGCTGCAGGTTTTGGGTGGGCAGAGTGTTTTCCCGATTGCTGCGTTGACCTGGGTTTGGAAGGGGGGTCTCAGCCTCTCTGCGCTGGTGGGTGGTGGACATGATTTTCACTTACTAATTGCCCAAGTTGTGTCCCTGTGCCTTCTCTTGCCGCCTTCCTAGTAGGTATTTGGCAGTCCCTGTGGCCCGTCAGCTTTGGCACGTGTTAGGGATCTCCTGGTGTTGTGAAAGCTTTGCACATGGGGGCATTTCACAGGGCTGAGGTAACATTTCATCTTTGTTTTGTTGTTGTTGTCCTTCCCAAACCCCAAAGCCCATCCCTACATCAGCACAGGTTACTGGGGATTTGTTCTCCTTTGCTCCATGCTAATTTGTAATAACTGATTTGATGCATGTCAAAACCGTTGAGCATGATCTGTTTGAGGGCTTCCTAGAGCATCTCTCACTATTTTATGTCTTTTTTTTACTGTGTAATAACTCTGTTTACCATTGTGAGTGTAGGTTTGGTTTTTTCTCTTTTTTTTTTCATCCTCAATAATCCAAACTATTATCCTATTGTCCTAGCTAATCACCCAAGACAAATAAAACAAGGAGGAGGATTTGGAAGGAAATCTATCATTTCCCTTTATTTTCTGGGTATGAAGTAGGTCATGTTTTAAGGGTCAGTGTCCACTGAACTGCATGGAAAGCACACAACTTGGCTGAGGGGTCTCCACACCAAATATTCCGTATGCGGGGAATATGACGAGTGCCATTTCCCTGGCTGGTGGCTGCAACGGTTTGCGTGTGGGTGGAGTTTTTTGTGCACCAAAGCAGCAACGGCAAATCCCACAGCAAGCAGAAAGGAGTGATGCAAGTTTGAAAAGTTGGGGTTTTTTTTAAAGAAACAGAAAAGCAGGGAGGGAAGGAGATATATACATGTTAATTAAGTCAAAACCGTGGTTTTGAAGGGCCAGTTTGGGACTTTTTGCATGTTAAGATTTGCAGTAGCACACCTTTTTTTTCTTTTTTGCCCAGAGACTGATGGCAAGTGACAGAAACACGGGGCTATGTAATAACGCGAGCAAAAACCTGTCGCTTCCTCTGACCCCGAGACAATGGCTAATTGTTCTAATTTAGGTTGATCCCCTGCTGCACTGCAGCAGGAATTCTTTACCAGGGCTCTTTAATCATTAACGTTGGCCTATTTTACACGATGTTTGGCCCCGGTGCAACCCCCCCTAGGGCTCTGCACACCACCAGGGATTCTGCTGCCGGGGGTGGAGCGGGTGATTCATTTCTTAATGAAAACAAATTAATTTGCAATAACATCTTTATCACGAGGCTTTCATGTGCTTTGTGTCCTCCTCCGAGCTCTCTGGCTGCTCCTTTTGGAGCAGAAATCCGGTTTGTGACTACAGCTCTTGCCTCCTCGCGTCGCCCAGGTGTCGTTGCTGCGTGGTGATGGACGGAGGGCAGGCAGTGACACCACAGTTGTTTATCCCCAGCGAAAACATGGTCCTGTTCATCCCATGTTTGCTTTCCCATGGTGTCATCCCTCTGCTTCCAATTACCTTCCGCCAGCGGAGCCACGAGGAACGCGTCCAAGGATCGCTCGTTTGCGGTGGAACGTGGTGTACAGATGCTGGGTGATGCCTCCCCAGCGGGATCTGTTGGTGCACGGGGCTGATAGAGGCTGAACAATTCCTCCCTAAGTTGCAGCTGAGACCATCAGAGGCACAAAAACAGGTCCCCTTGTAGAAACCAGAGCAGATACAGAAGGACACAAGGGGAGTGAGCCTGGCTCCTAGCCTTTACCTGCTCTCGTTTATCCCGTGGGATAAACCGATTCCCACTTCAAGTGCTGTTGCTCCATCCCTTCATCCAGAACTTTCCTCTTGGGGCTGGAGCCAGGGCCTGGTGGTCCCTGGCACGTGCCTAGGCACCCCCTCCGCCGTGGGGACAGACGAGGCTCGGCTTGTGCCGCTCCCCCTCATTTTCCAGTTGAACGAAATCCCGTTGGCGCAGGGCTGGTTGTGGATTGGAGATGGGGCATGTGCCATGAATCCCCTCTCCCAGCTGAAATCTCTTAAGGGATTAAAAATCTTATGAATCTCTGGGTTCTTCCTGGCAGCAAGCAGCCCTCTCCTCCTCCAGAGGGCTGGAGGCAGGCGAAGATGGAGGAGGAACGCCAGGGAAAGGGGCCCTTTGCAGGGAAGAGCCTCTGCTCTCAGCTTTCCCCTCATCCCTCCTCTGTCCTGCGCTCAGCATCCCGTCTGATGGCCGGGAACTGTGCTGGGTCTCTGCCAGCTGGGAGAGGACATGGTTGAGTAGGAGCCAAGACGTTGCCCAAAAACCGCTTCTCTGAGCTGATGCTTGCACCACCTGCGATTGCTCTTTGTGGGCTCCGCGAGCCTTGCTGAGCGCCAGGGTGCTGCACAAACGTGCTCGGCGAGGCACGTCTTCTCCTGAAAACTTTCCAGTGGAGCAGCCAAGATAAATTAAAAGGAAAGAGGGTGCCACGTGGCTTTCTTTCTCCTCGCACAGAGGCTTTGTCCCTGGTTCGGGTGCTGCTCAAAAGCAGTTTTTCTACATGCGTGGCGCAGGTTTCTCTCCCTGTCGACGTAGGAGCTGCACAGGCGTGTGCAAGATGCCGGCACCGAGCACTTTTTCAAACTCACAGATGTTTCCAGATGTGTAGCTGATGGATCTGCAGGGAGTTAGCTCAGCTGAGGGCACATCACCAGTGTCTTATCAGCATTTATCAGCTGACCTTGCCCGTGTGGCACTGAGAGAAAGGGCATATCCCCGCTCTACAAAACAGGCTGTTTCCTGGCAGCATCGTCAGCTGGGAGAGCTGAGCTCTCTGTGTGGTCTGTCCCATCTCCCCAGCCCTGAGATGCTCTGCAGTTTTCCTCCCAGAGCCTGGAAAGCAGAGTAACAAATGCACGTTCCCACACACGTGTGCTGTGGATGCCTGATGCTAGAAGGAGCCGGGACTTCCACGCTATCGCCGGCGATGCCTCTGCTGGAGGTTCATCCCTGTGTGTTATTTCAGGAATGATTCCCGCTGTGGTTTGGTTCTGGTGGTAAGACAATATGCTTGGTGAAAACGGCAGCTCTCGTTGTGTATGTCTTGTGTCTCCTGATTATTGTCCCTTCTACGGAAAGGGCACATAGCGTTTGCCAAAACCTGGTGTTGCGGGTTTAAATTTCTGCAGGCTGAGGTAAGTCTGCCTTGCCACTCACGCGCCCTCTGACTGCCAAAAACACCCCAGCCTTATACTGACCTCACTGAAGTGATGTGATATAGACATTGCTTTTGGTTCCGCGGGAAGTGGTTAGTGACTGGAAGCAGCAGCCGGGGGCGGCAGCATCCGCCGGCGCCCCATGGGGTTTGTGTCTCCTCGTGCGTCGTGCCTGGGGATGCTGATGGTACCACGCAGAGAGGATGGTGCTGGATGGTGTTAACGGCTTGAGAAACCCATGACAGGTTATTGTCATTTAGACAATGATTCTACCACCCAGTGACCCCTCCCCACCCAGGAACGGGAAATTGGGAAGAAAACAAGGAAACCTGGGGGTTGAAATATAAACAGATTTAATGGAGTAAGACTAGATAATTAGCAGTACTAACACTGAAGAACCAATATTTTATATTACCGATATAAAATATACAAGGATTATACTCAGCCAACTATATCAGTTGGAAGCTGTGCACTCCCAGCACTGGACAGCAAATGTCTCCCAGTTGCTGGGAGAGCTATGGCTTCGGGAGGAAGGGAAGCGCTCAGGGGTCCGGCATCAGGGCAAGAAGTTCTCTGTATTGCCGCCATCAAAGGAGAGAGAGTTTTGCAGCAAACTTTCTGATTTATGTTGAGTATGATGCTCATGGTATGAAATAACCCTGTTGGCAGCTTGGGTCAATTGCCCGGGTCTCGCTCCTCCTCATCCCTGCACCTAGAGGGCTCGAAAACACTGAGACCTTGAAACCCACCCACCGTGGCCGTCTAGAAAGTAAACATTTTCACAAATTCAGATGCTGGAGTCTTCTAAAAGTATAGTATTCCCAAGCATTAGAAGAGAAATCAGTCCTGTGTCACTCAAACCAGGGCGATGGAGAGCAGGAGTGTTACCTTGGGTCAGAGGGAGGGTCAGCATCGTGGTGTAACGCTGGCACAGCATCAGGAAGCCCACGGGACTAGCGCTGAGCATCATCGCTCCTGTCGGTGTAACGCACCAGCTCCCGGCTCTCCTGGCAGTCCCTCTCGCAGTGCTCTCACCGTTCTGGGCAGCGAGGTTAAAACTTTATCACCACGAGAGAGCTGGCCTGATTTTTAAGCTGACTCAATTTTCAAACAAGCTCTTGGGCTCGGTCCCACCAGGGTGTGCGTCAGCGTCAATTATTTCCTGATAGACTTGGATCATAAACAGTGAAAAAGCCTTTGTTTAAACCATCAGACGAGCGTCCAGCTCTGCCTTTGGCACAATGTCAACTAAATCCCTTCTTCTGCACGTGTGTTTTTTGCAACCCAGGGCAGATCCCGGACACCAGGGGCAGGGCTGGGGCTGCTCTGGAGCTTCCCCCAAAGCTCTCAGGAGGAATTGCAGAGATTTGGGAAAATACCTAAAAAAAGTCAGTTCTTGAAGCAGAGTGGTTTGCGTCTCACCCATGGACAGGTGAAGTGCAGCGATGGGAATGAGATGTGCAGGAACAAGGAGCCTGACCCCAAAATAACGTGTCTTATGAAGGCCCTGAAATGGACTGTTTATTTATCTCAGTGATAAACTGGGGCATTTATCTACAGACCAGTGTGGAAAAGACCATACCTCTGTGGCTGGCTTATACCCTCATGCAGTACTGAGACCGGGAGGCGATGCACGAGTTGCTATGTGCTGAAGACATGTTCTCTAAATGATGTTTTAAAACCCCAAACCAGAAGTAGCCCAGTACCTGCAGTGTGTGAGTTGAGCTTGCCTGGGCAGGAAAAAGGGCTGAAAGGCGGTGGCCTGGTGGGGATGACCGCCCCCAGGTAGGCTGTGGCCACTGATACGGAGAGATGAGGATTAAAATAGGCTTCGCCCTGCTCTAGCGTCTTTCCTTGGAGCCCTCGATGTGCTGGGTCAGTGTTGATGGACGATGCGCTGCGTTCTGTTGAGGGGATTTCTTTGGGCTGAGTCTCTCCGAAGTTGGCTTGATGTGAAGTTCAGGTCTGAGCTTCCAAGCCACCATCTGGCCAGGCAGCTCAGGAGGTCTGGCAGCTGCGCACCAAGGGCTGGAGCGAGCATGTTGCTTGGGGTGAAAAAAATCTCTTATCGCACAGAGAAGATGGTCCTGCCACATTTGTACCAGCAAAAACTTGTTTCTCTTACTTTTTCTGCTGTTTTTGCCACATTTCTCTTGTGAACCGTTTAACTTCCACAACGGTTTAGTTGTCAGGATGATACTGGAGACTATTTTAATGGTCTTATTCAGGATTATATTGGAGGCAATCTGCAGCGCTGAATTGCAACACGGTGGCTACTTACTCCACGGTGTTTTAGCACGCTGTTTCCTTTTCAACAACAGTTTTTCCAGACGATGCGGCGAGGGCTCCGAGCTGGAAACCCCTGCATAGGGCTGAGGGTGGACACTGTTTGTTTCGGGGGTCGTTGCAATGCTTTGCAAGGGTAACAGCTAAAAAAATCGATTAAATGAAAGCTGATGGCACCAGACAGCTTGCTGTGGATATTATGCAAAGGTAAAAAGAAAAATAGAGTAGGTGTTAAAATTCGTGGTGTTTTCTTCTTGCATGGGGGATGCTGGTTACACAGCGAGGAAGGTGTTGCTGGCAGGGAACAAGTGGAGAGCAGTTAGAGGGAGCAGCATACGCTGTTGCCTTCCCAAAATGTTTTGAGACTTTAATTACAGAGTGGCTGCAATGTGCTTCCAGACCTTCTAGTGAAATAAATAAAACCTTCTCTTCCATTATTTTTCCTGTGTTATTTTGACAGGCTGAGCCTCCTCGGGTTCACCCATCCCCACGCCTGGAGCAGTAGGTATTTCTCACCGCAAGGTCACCAGCGGGAGGGGAGATTTTGGCATGCCTGAGGTTTAGCGTAGGCTGATGTCCCATTGAAATTTGTGGGATTAAACCCCTTATTTCCAGTTGATAAATGAGGTGTTGAAAAGTATGGGTTTAAACATGCTCTTAAACCCATATTTCCTCCTCCGCAAAGTGGGAACGGGGAGGTACAGCCGTCAAAAAGTTTGTTTGTGCAAACATGGTGTTTTCCATACAACGTGCCCTGATGGTATCTGTGGGTCTGGAGTTTCTACTTGACCTGCCAAAATCACCTGCCACTGGGCGCCTGATGGAGGGGGTGAGCGCTGGCGCCGTCACTTCTCTGCCGGGTTGCGCAGCGGGAGCTGGGCAGGCATCGCCCCGGAATTAAATAAGCTTTTGATTAATGTTAGTTGCTGCATAGGCACCTGGACGTGTCTGGGAATAAACTACCCTTATTTGTGTCCAGGCTTAGCATCTTGCAGACTGGGTTGTGCAGAAGCTCAAGACCACAAGTCCTATGCTGATATTTCTGCTCCAGCCATCTGCAGATATGCTTTTTCTGTCCTGGTTTAGGTTTTGGTTTTTTTACTCTGAGAAAATCTGCTGTAATTGTTTCCCTGCACACCCAGAGGTGATTTGTCAAAATCCCTATTGCTCCTTGGTTAATTCAATATTTATAATGTCTTTATAAGGCCTGTCCCGCTCTGCTGACTTGGAGGCGAGGTGGGAGAATAAATTAGGCTACACGAAACGCGCAGCTCTGCCGTGGCACTCGGGCTCGGAGGGAGGACGCAAAGGCAGCAGTAATGGGGTGTCCAGGCAGAGAAGATGCAGCATCTTCCTCAGTATCCATGTCCAGCTCATCCCAGTGCACAGCAAAATCCCGAGTCATCAGCGCGAATGAAGAGCAGCAGCGAGCTGAGCCCCGGCTGATTGCTTATTTTAGGGTTTCCTATTCAGTTTCTGTCTCTTCTCTAAGATATTTCATGATGCACTAATTTCATAAAACCAGGCAGATGTAACCACAAATTGTTACATCTTGATTTTATTTTATTTTTTTAATCATCATCATTTTTTTAGGTCAGGTTAATCACTGCTTGGGACCTTTCAGGCAGCAAGCCAGGCAGGGTGGTTTACATTATTGGATGTCGTATCACGCATTAATATATAAAGATCTTGAAGTGAAACATGATTGAACAGTCCAGGTACTGGTATTTGTCATTTTTTTTTTAATTTTTAGGAACCCAAAATTTCTGAAACAAATTCTTGGAGGTTTTCAGAGTTAAAGTTTTCCAAGNACATCTTGATTTTATTTTATTTTTTTAATCATCATCATTTTTTTAGGTCAGGTTAATCACTGCTTGGGACCTTTCAGGCAGCAAGCCAGGCAGGGTGGTTTACATTATTGGATGTCGTATCACGCATTAATATATAAAGATCTTGAAGTGAAACATGATTGAACAGTCCAGGTACTGGTATTTGTCATTTTTTTTTTTAATTTTTAGGAACCAAAATTTCTAGAAACAAATTCTTGGAGGTTTTCAGAGTTAAAGTTTTCCAAGCCACTATCCTTTTGCGTGGAAGTTCTTTTGTCAGAATTGAGAAGGCTCCATCAAAATCCATTTTCCTTGAAGCTTTTTTTTTTTTTTTAAACAAATATATGGTTTGAGAGTTTCTGATGAGCGCTGTTCCTGAAATCTGCATCAGCTCACAAAGCCTCTTAGTGTTTTCTCTTTTGTAAAGCAGTTTTGATGGTAATGTATGGGTTGTTTGGGGTATTTAATCAATCTCTGTAAAACGTCAGTGCTGAAAGCTATTTCATATTGTCAAACGATAACGGTGCTGCTGCTGCACGAATTTCAGAGAGATGACCTTGCCGTGCGTATCCCCTGAACCCCAGCACAGCAGCCAAGGACCGTGTCATCTTTAACCAAGGGCTCGTGTCCCCCTGTGTTTGCTCTCCAGCAGCAATCACAGACTCAGAGAATCATAGAATGCTTTGGGCTGGAAGGGACCTTAAAGATCGTCTAATTCCAGCCCCCCTNATCCTTTTGCGTGGAAGTTCTTTTGTCAGAATTGAGAAGGCTCCATCAAAATCCATTTTCCTTGAAGCTTTTTTTTTTTTTTTAAACAAATATATGGTTTGAGAGTTTCTGATGAGCGCTGTTCCTGAAATCTGCATCAGCTCACAAAGCCTCTTAGTGTTTTCTCTTTTGTAAAGCAGTTTTGATGGTAATGTATGGGTTGTTTGGGGTATTTAATCAATCTCTGTAAAACGTCAGTGCTGAAAGCTATTTCATATTGTCAAACGATAACGGTGCTGCTGCTGCACGAATTTCAGAGAGATGACCTTGCCGTGCGTATCCCCTGAACCCCAGCACAGCAGCCAAGGACCGTGTCATCTTTAACCAAGGGCTCGTGTCCCCCTGTGTTTGCTCTCCAGCAGCAATCACAGACTCAGAGAATCATAGAATGCTTTGGGCTGGAAGGGACCTTAAAGATCGTCTAATTCCAACCCCCCTGCCCCGGGCAGAGACACCCCCCACCAGACCAGGTTGCTCCAAGCCACGTCCAACCTGACCAGGAATGGGGCAGCCACAGCTTCTCTGGGCAACCCCGGCCAGGGGCTCACCACCCTCACAGTGAAAAATTTCTTCCTGAGATCTCATCTAAACCTCTCCTCTTCCAGTCTGAAGCCATCACCCCTTGTCCTGTCGCTACATGCCCTTGGAAAAAGTGCTGCTCCAGCTTTCATGTCGGTCCCTTTCAGATACTGGAAGGGGCTATAAGGTCTCCCCGGAGCCTTCTCTTCTCCAGGCTGAACAACCCCAACTCTCCCAGCCTGTCCTCACAGCAGGGATGGTCTAACCCTCAGATCACCTTCGTGGCCTCCTCTGGACCCGCTCCAACAGGTCTATGTCCTCCTTATGTTGGGGGCTCCAGAGCCGGACACAGTATTCCAGGTGTGGTCTCACCAGAGCGGAGCAGAGGGGCTGCAATGTCCACGGGTGTGCAGGATGCGGTGGCCCTTGGTGAAACACCCCATCACTGCAGCACCGTAGCAATCAATGGGGTTTCTTTTTCCCAGTTCCTATACAATTTTTAGCGTGGTCCTTTACGATTTGCCAGCTCCTAGCAGGGAGCCGCTCTGGGGTCGGAGCATCCTACGGGCATCATGGTAGCACTGCAGACACCTTACCTGCCGTCCCTGCCTTGTCTTCGCAGGAGGGGGACTCCCTCGGGGCCATGGAGAAGCTTTGCCGGCAGCTCACCTACCACCTCAGCCCCCACTCGCAGTGGAGACGCCAGGGCATCATGAAGAGGAAACCGCAGTCCTGGTGAGTCGGTTCTCAAAAGCCACTGTCACCCTGGTGGGTCACTGTCCCTTCCCTGGTTGTTGTGTCCTCAGACCACCCCTGGGCTCAGGAGAGCTGGAAGGGGGGGTTTTCCACCATGCTTTTGCCCGGGGTGTGCAAATGTGGTCGCCGGTGGGAGCTGCCTGCTGCACACCTGCAGCGACAGAAGGAACAAATCCACCACGGTGAAGGAAAGCATCTAAAACCATTAACTAGGGCTTCGAGGGAGCTGGGCAGTCAAAACCTTCTCAGCTTGCCCACAACCTCCAAAATCCTCAGTTGTCTCCTGTCTCACCAGCGATACCCCCTGCGTGATTGTGATATTAGGTTGCTTCATGCTCACCCAGTGGTATTTTCCTCCTTTTCCATTTTCCTATCCCAGTTGCAGAGAGCAGCACAGTAGTGCCCCAGGGAGGAGGAACAGGCTGGAAAACCTGAATCATCCATCCTCCAAAAATCCCCACGCTGGGCATTGGAGAGCGGGAGACAGACTGCTCCAAGACATCTTAATTAGCTGCTAATTAATGTACAGGCACGTGTCACCACGCACACCATGGCTTGCAGCAGGTTTGCCCGAAGGGAACTGATTAAAAGTAGGGAGAAAATGACCCTGGGGCCTCAGTAAAACATCTGACCGCTGATGTCCTGGATCCACGGAGCTGAAAAGCCTGTGGATGAGGCTGATGGCAATGGAAAGGGCTCCTCATTTTCCGTGATGTTATGCTTTATATATTTATTACTTTTGTTTAAGGAAATGAGAAATACAAAAGAAGCCGCAATCTGGCAGAGTCAGGATTTGTATCCAGGTGCTGGGTCGTGGTCCCAAGAGAGTTTTGGTTCCTGTTGTAGCAGATGCTATTTGTAGCCATAGTGGAGACTTATCCTGTGGAAAAACTTAGCCTGAAAAGAGAAGAAGAGGGGAGGAAAATGGAGAGAAGAGGAAAAGAGACACAGGGAATAAAGGATTGCACGGCCAGATAGGATTAGGACCGCGTCTCCCGGAGATCTGGCTCAGCATCCTTGCACCCTCTTTTCCTTAGAGATCCAAACGTGGAGGAACGGCTCCATCCCATCATCAGTGTTGTGCGTTGAATGTTTGTAAGGTGTATTGTTGATGAAAATTTGCTCTTTCCCATAAAGCATCAGAAATGGCAGGAGTGCACTGGGGCTGCACGCTGCAAGGCTGTACGCCATGGGCTGGGCTCGGCACGCGGAGCCGGATAACGACCTGGGAGCTCAGTTACCCTTGTGGGTTTTTTTCTTAATTAGAATAGGAAATGCACACCCCTTGTGATCCCACCAGGGCATTATTAAAGTTACGCTGATGTGGCAGTGGGGAGCTCTTTACAGCCCAAAAGACAAGAAATTCTTGAAAATGAAAAAATTTAAAGCAGTGCTTTATGCCACTCTGTCTTTAATTACCAATCCCTGTCCTTAATTATCAGCTTGGAGCAGTTGTGTGAGCGCGTCCGCGTGCCAGAGATCTGTGGGGCTTTATCTTACAAGCCCACTGTAACGCTTCCCTTTCCTTGGACGAGCCGGGAAATAGCTGAGGTTTTTCATGGTTTTAATAGCAGGGGTGAGGTTTCGGTCGTAAATGAGCCCTGACCGCACGGCAGCGACCCTGGGGCTGTGAACATGTGGCGCTGGCTGCTGGCTCTGCCCCGGCGAGGGTTTGTAGGACGGGGTTTGCCTGGGTTTCTGGTTTAGATGCTCATTTAGGAAGTGGGTGTGAGTTGAAGCCAACCCTTTGCTAGAAGTTGAAGTCAACGAGGTCTAAATGCTTTAATACAGAGAATATAGAGAGAATAGAGTATGTGTCTTGTCTTCCTTGCGCTTGAGCTCCCCCTGCTTTATTTGTGCGCCAGCAGTTACCCCATTAGGGATGCTCCTGATCCAGTCTGTGTTACTCGGTGGGTAATTCCTTCCACAGCCGACGGCCAGCGGGTGTTTCCGAAGAGCCCCCTGCTCTGGGTTGGGGTTTGCAAGTCCCCTGTGATGCCTCCAAGGGAGTAACAGGCTCTTTTCCCCGGATGGCGGCGTTGGCTTGACCCAGCCCTGCTGTCAGATGTTGCAGGAACTTTCAAATGTTAAGTTTCCACACTTTTTTAATGTGTCCATTGGCCATCCACAGCCCATCAGTGCTCTGCTCTGGGGTGTAATTAGTAGCTGGCTCTAATGACCAGGGAGCTACAGAGCCCCTCTTTGCATGCACCTTTTTGCAAGGAAAAGAGAGTCCCTGCTATCACCTTGGTGTGGTGATAGCAGGGACTTTAGGTGGTGGAGGAGGAGACAACAGGCCCATTTTATCAGAAATAAAAGCAAAGCCTGTGGGAATACTTTCCCAGCACTTTCTGTAGCTGGTTTTATCATGCCACATCTTGTCCTGTTCCTTTGCTTTGCTGGTTACTTTTTGTTTGGAAATTAAATAGAGCCAATAAATCAAGCAATTCCTGGGCTTTCTTCAAAATCCCCATTCTTCCCATTCCTGTTCCTCCTTGTGTGCTGGTTTTTGAGGGGGGGGCTGACTCTGCACCGGTGGAGAAGGTGTTTGGTAAGGAGCTATGGACAACCCTTGTCATTAGAATATGTTTTATTTTGATTTATTGGAGGCTACCCTTGTAAAATCCCCATTTGCACAGGCATGGAAGCAGTGCCACCCAGTGCCTGGGAAGACTGGGACTTGTGGCATGGATCCCATCAGTCTGTGGATTAATTGCTCCTCTTACGAGCCCAGGTCTCACCTGGTATCTCTCCCTCTCCTTGATGCTCAGAGATACTCTTTGGTGGCCCCCTACACCACACAGCCAGTGGCCAGTCTGGAAGAGAGATCAGGTGTTAAGAGCTGTCTTTCTTAAAAGGAAAGGCTCTGTTCTTGTTTTTTGGGGGAAACTGGCTTAAATTTGCAACTGTGACAACAAGCCCTTGGTTATAGTATGGTCAGAGCACGGGGGACCCAGCAATATTTTCAATCGTGGGTTATTGGGGGAAAAGCATTGGAAAATGCACTGTGATGCTCAAGCTGTTGTGTTGCAGTAGCGATTTAATAGGGTATGAATTATCCACAAAAAGTGCAGCAATCTGCTCAGGAGCCTGCTGGTGGGATGAACGTCAAGGGCCGCAGCCCTGTGGTCTACCCTGCGGTCCCCAGGTGGCCCTGACAGCAGGTTCATGGGTGTCTTGCAAGCCTTCACCCCCCTGCCAAGGCTCTTCTTTAGAGGGATGAAAATTAAAGCCAAAAGCTCGGGCAGCACAGGGGCTGCCTCGCTCCCTGCAAGGGGGTTTATTGTTCAAAGCGGCGCTGCTTCCAGCTCTGGAGTCCTCAGCACAGGAGGGACATGGATCTGTTGGAGCGGGTCCAGAGGAGGCCACAAAGATGATCCGAGGGCTGGAGCCCCTCTGCTGTGAGGACAGGCTGGGAGAGTTGGGGTTGTTCAGCCTGGAGGAGAAAAGGCTCCGGGGAGACCTTATGGTGGCCTTTCAGTACTTAAAGGGGGCTTATAAGAAAGATGAGGACAGACTTTTTAGTAGGGCCTGTTGCGATACGACAGGGGGTAATGGCTTTAAACTGGAAGAGGGGAGATTTAGACTAGATGTAAGGAAGACATTTTTGTACAAGGAGGATGGTGAGACACTGGCCCAGGTTGCCCAGAGAGGTGGTGGGTGCCTCATCCCTGGAAACATTCCAGGTGAGGTTGGAGTGGACTCTGAGCAGCCTGATCGAGTTGAAGATGTCCCAGCTCTTTGCAGGGGAGTGGGACTAGATGATCTTTGGAGGTCCCTTCCAACCCAAGCTATTCTGTGATTCTATGATTCTTTCTTTCCTTGCTTGCTCTTTTCATTTTCTTTCTTTCTTGTTGGAGAGGAGGTCTTCTCACTCTCCTGGAAGACAACTCTGGGGTCAGCAAGGGACAATTTGGAGTCATGCCCTCTCCTGTGCTGCAGCTTGCCTGGAGGGTCCATGTGTGGGAAGCACGTAACCATGTGCTTTGGATGTGGAAAGCTGGTCTCTCATCTCCTGCATGGTGATTCTTGACCTTGTAATGAGTGTTTTGGCTCTGTCCCTGGTTCCCTGTGATAATTAGGGATTGCAGCACAACGGCAGGGATTGGTGGAGCCTGTCATGGAGAACTCCCGGTGTGGAGCTGTGGAGTTACTCAAAAATACTTTGTTAATTAGAAATCTGTATCTTTGTGACCCATTGTGCTCCTGGGTCCGGTCTGCCGGAGACACTCTCATTAGCGCGCTGACTCGTAACACGCAGAAACACACGGATTGTAATCTGTGCCATGGCTTCATTAGGAGGCATCATTTCTCCGGGCTCACGGCTGCGCCCGTCTCCTGATGCTCCATAGTCCCCTGTCCCCTGCAGCTGGGTTAGACATGTTGGAAGGGTTTGGGAAGGAATCGGAGTTTAATTATGCCTGCGATTGGGAGCGGTGGGGAGCACATTTGTAGGAGATGGATGTGCTGGTGCAATGTTGTTCCCTCTCTTTGATTAAAAGGTTTCCCCAGTTGAAGGATCAAGGGGGTCTCAGACACTAGCGGGATGTTTCTCTCTTCTTGCTCAGGGCTTTGTGAAGGGGTGGCGGATGTCATCGTACTGCCACCTCCTCAGATGCCCAGGGTCAAATTTTTAGCGGGATAGCATCCCTTCTTCACTAAATGCCTGCTGGCATTTCCACTGGGCAGTGGGGGACGTAGCCATAAGCAGTGGGGTGGATCAGTTCCTCCTGGGACCCCTTGGTACCTCTGGTGAGGTCTCGCCAGCGCGGTGAGTGAGAGCCCCGCACACGGGGACAACATGACCGAGCGCTCAGCAAAGCCAAAAACCTGTGATTAGTCTCCCTAGAAGTGTGGTGAAATAATTACAAGGGAAAATTGCTTTTCTTTATTCCACGACTGCTGTATTCGTTACAGGTGATGATCGGAAGCAGAGCAGCCG
Source organism: Chionis minor (assembly GCA_013398295.1). NCBI lineage: Eukaryota > Metazoa > Chordata > Aves > Charadriiformes > Chionidae > Chionis > Chionis minor. The sequence goes on along the minus strand of VZSF01009418.1, from coordinate 270,055 downwards.
GAGGGGGAGGATGGGGACAGATGATAGGGAGGATTGGAGCTGATTTTTTTTTCGGTCAGCCGTGCAATGGCCGGGCAGGCTGCCGCGTAGGCGGAGGGGGAGGCTAGCGCTTTCCATTTCCATCTCACCCCAGGCATCACATTCAGTGTGTGCATGGAAAGAGCCAAATCGAGGGAGAAGCTCTCAGATTTGGCTGCCTTGCTCCGCTCTGCTGCCTGGCACCGGAGCACCCAGACCTGTGCCAAATGACCTTTTTTTTTTGTTGTTTGTGTGTTATAAATCTGTCTGTCTCTCACTTGCTGTCTCCCTCTTCGTGCCTCCCTCTGAATCACATATATTTATGTTAAACATCCAGGCTGAAAACCAACATTTTGCCTGGTAGGGTAGCCAATAGCAGGAGGATGAAACCAGCCTGCTAAAGTAATTTGTGCGTCTCTGGCTCTGCCTGGGGACACGATTACAGTCCAGTGTTAAACGAGCGAGAGTTGAATTAGATCCTGGAATCTCCCTGCTCCTCCTGCTGCCAAGCGCTTGCCTTCAGCATCACAAAGGCAAAACTGGTAATCAAAGCTCCGCGCGTCACTAACTGCTTTGGAGCACGGGCTTGTGCGCTTCGTGGTGAGGGAGGAGGTCTTTCCCAGGAGAAGCAGCCTCCGTTGGTTTTGCCGTGTCTTTCCCATCCCCAGAGAGTTGTGGCCAGTGCTTTACCTTTCTTTGCTGCCCATGTTGATGCTGCGCACGGGAGCGATAGTGAGGAGCCGGGGATGCTCCAGGGAGGGGATGGAGCGGTGATACTTGTCCCGCCAGGCTGAGTATTGGGCAGTGCCTGAAGGAATATTGATTATTCGTATTGTAACTCCAAACCTAGCCCCATTTGACATCAGTTAAAACCCTTTCTTGCACACAGTTCCTGTTGGTGCCGTGAGAGTGCGAAGCATGGAAGAATTTCAGGTGGAGCGGCTCAGTCTGAGCGCTGGAATTAAATGGGGTCATTCTGGACCTAAATATGTGAATTTTTTAACACTCCCTTTCACTGCACTCTGTTGTTGCTCTGTAATAAGTGAAGAAACACCCCAAAAGGAAGGCCATGCCTGCCCTAAACTAGTGGGGGGATTCCACACCAGGGTGAGCCAACGTGGCGCTTTCTTCACTTTCTGAACCCGTTTTATGTTTCAGAGCTCATGCAAATCCTCTCCCCAGAGCTGGACCACGTGAAGAGCAAGGATCTGATTTTTTTTCTTGGTTCACAGGGCTTTTTTTTCAGGTGGTTTTACTTAGTTCCAGCCAACTCTCTTTTCTTTGCCTCTTGCCCTTTCTGCTGGTGGCAGGGCCAGCCTGGATGCCGGGTGTGGACGTGATGCAGATGTGGGCAGCAGCTGGGAGCGTTTAGCACAGCACAGGGCGAGAGGAATGTCAGCCCTGGTATGAGATCTCCTCCATGGCCGCACCAGGAATGTGCCTGATGAGGAGTTGTAGGAAATGGGGCCATTGGCTGTTTCTCTTTGCAGGGAGCGCTGCGGAGCGGCTGGCCGGCTTTCCCACAGCCCTGCGTGAGCTCATTCCTATGGCTGATGAAGAATCTTAATTATTTCCCAAGTATTTATGTACATAACGGATGAATCGTGACCATAGTTGGTCTAAACAAGGTCTTAAACAAGGGCAACATTCTTTGCTGTCTCTGGTAATACCAGGAATATAATTTTTTGCATTTTTTTTCCTACATCCAAGTGTTGCCCTTCTTTGCAATGTACATGCTGGCATGGAATCCGGCTCTGCCCACACGTTGCCCGCTGCAGGTGGGCACTGTGCATGCAGGGCCCAGCTTCATGGGATTTTTCGTATTTGGCTTGTGAACACTGGTCACTTGAACCCTACGGGCCAAATCCCATAGTGATAACGCAAACACAACTTCTGTAGGTACCCAGATAGGGTGGGGAGCTTTTGGTTATGGACTGCAGAGCAGATACATACCTTTATCCAGCTGAGTTCCTCCATGAAATTGAGATGTCATTACCCCCCTGTTAACACCGTCCACTTTCCCAATGCAAGAAGTGGGCACAGTTGCTCTCCGCTGCCAAACCTGGGGCTCCAAAGTGGGTTGGAGTTAGACCCGTTAGATCCTCGTTCCAGTGGGATATCTCATCGTTCAATGGGATGCCGCCATCATTCACTTCTCTCCTTGCAGTTTCTTGCATCTCTGCTGCTGTGATTTTCCCCTCTCCATTTCCCCCATCCCTTAGCAGCAGTCACCTCGTTTATGGGTTTTCTGGGCTGCATCTCTCCTTCATTCCAGTCCAAAAGCCTCTTTATTGCTTTGTTGCACTAGATCTTGCTCAGCTAAATTCCGATTTAAACAGAGTATTTTTTCATCTCCGCTTGACAAGCAGCACTAGTCCGAGCTAAACCACATTCCTGCTTTGTTAGGCACTAATCTAACCTGTCAGTCTGCAGAAAAATGACATTGCTCCTAAGGCACTCGAGGAACAATCTTGTTTATACTCATTTATTGTGTTTTACCGCAATAGCCGTTGGGTTCTTAAGATAACTGTGGCAGGAAGGGACAAGGTCAGCGAAGAGAAGGAGCTGCAGTGTTTGCAGGAGGTGGCATGAGCAAACCGGGAACCCCTGAGGTCTTTGCGTTTGGAAAAGTCAGGTCTCTTCTCAGGGCTTGCCTGTGGATTTAGGACCTGAATATTAGGTACCTTTTTTCTTCACTCTCTTAAAGTTTAAGCCTAATTTTCTATGTTGTTGTTTTCTTAACCCACCTAAGGGACTGGTCCAAGCACCCATGGGGATGCCCCGCTCATGCATAACCTCGATGTGCCATTGCCAGTGGGAAGGGTGAGCCCCTGATTCCTCAGCGAAGCGGGGCTGAGGCTCAGTTTTGCAGCTCAAAAGCCATGATTTCTCTCTTGGATGGGTTAGGAAAGTTGCCTTGAACAGGTTGTAATTCTCTGAGATGGAGGATATATTTAATCATAAAAGTGTCCAACACTAGCTGTCATTTTCTGTGTCTCTGTGAGGGCTGGTATGAATAGGGCCAAAGCAGCAAACAGATATTTTTTCTCTTTTGCCATATGTTTCTGCAGGGAAATTATTGTCTGTGGCTCTGCCTCAATGGGAACTACGCTGGGGGTGTAAAAGCTCCTGCATAATAAGTGCTTCTCCATGTAATATGTGCAAATTACAGCATGATAAAGTAAGACAAGAATATTCTCTTTGTTTTCCTTGATTTTCTCAGCCTAAGCTGGGCTGAAAATGCAGCAACCCTTTCCTCTCTCTTTCTGTGTCCCCCCAGCACCGGTGAGTTTATCCCTGTGTGAGCTGTTTTGCAGCAGCTGCTGACAAAGCAACAACTCAGGGAGGATATTTGGTAGCCCAGGGTGGAAAGTAAGCCCTCCAGGAGCTGGTTTAAGGGGCTGATACCTCCAGCCCCTGATATTTGCAGGATTTGGCCCAGAGGCCACAGTGTGCCATATCCATCGTATGTCAGCTCCGTCGGTGTGGCATAAAATACTGCTGCTGAGGGCAAAAATCCCACTTGGTTTGTCCTCCTCCAGGTCCTTGTCCCCAGCGCTCAGGTCCATGCTGCATTTGGGATTGGAGACATTTGGGGTTTCAGCTTGGGTTTGTGCATCCATCCAGGATCTTTTGGGCTGGGAAAACAGGTATGGCCAAAGCAGCTGTGCCAGAGAGGTGGATGGGGCTGTGTCTGCTGCTTTATGGGGGCAGGAATTGGCTTTATAAGGGGAAATGCAGACTACTGGTTTTCTCCCGATAGGTTTTCCCCACAGAAGGGTGCTGTGTGCCTGAGATGAGGCCACCCTGCTCCCTGTCTGCATGGAAAGCTAAACTCCCTTTTCTTCCCAGTGGAAGAGTGTGACAAGTAGCTTTTTCCTGAGCAAGACCCTAATCGGTTATAAAAGCAACATGTTGCTTTTTAACCCTGAAAGGAGAAGCACAAACAACTCGCCTGGACCCCTCGTTCCTCACTTGCAAGTATCTCCTGTTGCCTTTGCATCCTGCCGAGGTGGGATGCGGGAATCTGTCTCCCGCTGTGGCACCCTGCGATTTTGCCCAGTGCTTTGTGAAAGACATTGCCAGAACATACACGCGTGAGGCCGTGGAATCCTGCCAAAATATCTGACAGGAGCAGGAATAGGGAAAGTTTGGCAGCCGTGCCCACGATGGCACACTGATGGGATTTCAGCGGAGCCCCGTGAGGCTCTGGCATGGTTCCTTGCTACTGGAGGCAGCTGAAAATGTGCCTTTTCTCCCTTTCTTTTCAGGATCAGCATAGCAATAATTTGGAGGTGTTTCACCTCTGCAGGAGGCAGAGCTCCCGGCTCCCATTTAACTGTAGCACCCGAACGCCGAGGGCTGCCCATCCTGGCTCTTCCCAAACCACTTCACCCCCTCCAACCGCAGCACTGCTGCTTGCTGGGGTTCCCGTGGTATTGCTTTGTTTCCCGTGGTATTAGAGGTGTGGAAACATGCCAGCATTTCACCAAGGAAGAACGCTTCAGGGTCCCCCTTTACACCTGGGAGTCAGCCTGAGCTCCCTGCTTTGCTCTCTTACGGCCCTCTGATGTGAAATCATTAGAAATCACCTTGAAAATACCCAGCTGAAAGTGGAAACAAATAGTTTGGGACAGATTTTGGAAGTCAGGAGGCTCCATCAGGCTGCGGCAGTTTTTAACCCACGTTCTCCGTTGCACTTGGCAGCCAGGTACGAGGACTTCTCCAAACAAGAGAGAAGTGTGTCTTGATTTAGTGATGAACTCACAGAGGTTAAGCAGCCTTATTTTGGTGGCAGGAATGATCTTTTAACATCCCACTCCTAATTTCATTAGGGGCATAAAACATTTTTGTCCCAGAAGAATGCTGGGTGCCAATTTTTTATACTTGCTTGCAGTGCCTGCTTGTTTTTCTCTACAAAGGCCTTGTGAAGCAAAAAAAAAAGGGAGTTTTCATGGCTGGGGGGGCCGGGGGGAAGCCCAGCACATGAATAATGTGCCCTTCCTTTTGAAAACAGAAAGAGAATGAATGTCTGTGGATGAAAATACTCCGCTGCTGCCGGGAGTTTGTGGGCGAGCAATAGGAGAAGTTGTAGCTCCTGCAACAAACAGTCCCTTCAGAGCATCCAACACAAATCCGCTGTCGGTGGGAGGAGGCTGGAGCAAGAATTATGCTCTCTCTCCTCTTCGTTAAAATCTCATCTATGTGTTTGTGTGTGTGCGTGCACGGCAGGCGTGCTGGTAGCTGCTGCAGAAGAGCAGAGAATTCGTGAGCTGGAGACCTTTGGGACCTGTGAGTGGGTGATCTCTTCCATCTATGTTAACGGGACCTAATTTTGCCCTATGTTACCTGACTATCCTGGAGATCAAAAGGGGCAGAGTGGCAAAGCACCGTCTGGTACATGGAGCAAATGCTGCAAAACCCAGACTGGGATATTGCCCGGTGCTGTGATCTCAGGGTGTGTTGCAAATCGCTCTGCCTTTGCAGTGGGAAATGGGCACTTTCTAAACCTCTGGTCCTCCCTACATGGTCTGAGACTTTGTGCGTGGTGTTTGGGATGGAGAAAAGCAAAACCCTGGTTCTCCAATCTGCCTGGGGCTGGGAACTGAGGCTGTCAGGCTTCATAGAATGGTTTAGGTTGGAAGGGACCTTAAAGACCATCCAGTTCCAACCCCCTGCCATGGGCAGGGACACCTCCCTCTAGACCAGATTGCTCAAAGCCTCATCCGACCTGGCCTCGAACACCTCCAGGGATGGGGCAGCCACAACATCCCCTGATCCCTCACCAGTGGGACGCTTGGCCCTGGCTGACAGGTAGGGTCCTGTGTCTCACAGGAGGACGTGGGCGAGGGACAGAGGTGCTCCTGACCATGGCGGATCTTCTGAACCTTTGCTGGGTCATATCACCGTGACCGAGGTCTGCAGCCTCATGGCTGCAGCGTCGTCACTGAATCTATAAATCCTTGTGCTGACACCCGTCTCGGGAGTTAAATACCTGCTGCAGTGGCTGCAATTTGGTGATGGCTCAAAAAGATGGGGTGGGACAGGCTGTGACACACACACACACCCCCCCCCCCCGCAGCAGAAGGCTGCCCGTGTTTGCCCCTGTCCTCGCCCAGGCGTGTTGTCACAAAGCTCCTGGCCACCTCCGGCTGTCCGTGCGTTGGCTGCGGCTGTAGCACAGAGCTCTGTTTGTCTCCCAGATGATTGCAGTCTGGATGCGGGCGGAAAGCAATTCATTTCCCAGGGTAGGCACTAAATACCGACTGCTGTCTGCCTGTGCGTGGCAATTGTTAATAAGAGCTCTACTGGGGCGGAGCGGAGCTTTTCCCTGTGTTTATCCTGCAGCATTAGAAATATTGGGGTTATTTACTATGTTTTTTTTTCTCTTAATTGCCCTAAGAGCACAAGAGAGGCCGTCTCCAAGCTTATCGTACCCTGCTTTTGTGATTGTCTGTACCAAGAGGGTTGGAAATTAGAATTTAATCTCTGTGTATTGCTGTGGTTCAGCCTTCAAATCCCAGCCTGGCTGAGGCAGACCAGACTTTCCCCTGGAAATATTACATGACCACCGAAAGGCTGTAATGTCTGGCTGACCCTCATCACTGTGCCAGCTGTTGGCCGCGCAGGAGGTTGTCCCCAAACAGCAGGTCCTGCAGCTCTGCTTGATACGAAGGGGTGTCCCTGCATGAGCGCTGGGAATAGTGAGGGTTAACCACGGGGATTGAGTAATCCTCCGGTAATAGAAGGATGACTTAATGTGATGGGAAGACCTGGAGTGACACAGAAGAAGTCAGAAGGGAGCTAAGATTTTGGGAGAGAGAGTGGAAAACGAGGGGAGGATGAGCAAGATAAAAAAAAAAACCTCTCTCCCTTGACTGCTGTCAGAGATGTGCTGAGGGATTTTGCAGCTCGAGGCCGTCTCCGGGCTGCCGCGGGGCTGCCAGGCGGCTGCGGTCAGTGGTGCCACCTGCCAGGAGCATCATCCCACCCGTGGTGCATTTGGCATCCCACTTGTCTCACTTTGTGTTTTTGCTCGGCCATTCTGCTAAGGCATTGCTCTCTGAGCGATAAAGCACTTTGCTCAGCCTTATTAACGAACTGTCGCAGTAACGAGAGCGATAGCGGGATGAGGTGGGGCATTAACCCCTCTATCAGACAGACGGAACCGGCTCAGCTCCTGCGGAGCAAATCCCAGGTACTCCCGAGGGCAGCACCGGCATCGGGCAGTGCTGAGGATGCCTGGCACGCAGGTACGGCCTCCGGAGCTCCTGCGGGAGCTGCTCACCCTAGGTTTGGTCTGGCACAGGCAGCACTCAGCCAACATATATAAAACCGGAGTATTTTCTATACTTTGGCAGAAATGTTTGGGAGCGATCGGCTATTTGATATGGCTCTTAGCCAGGCACGGCACAGGGAACAACGAGCTGGTTTGCTGTGCTTCAAGGCATGCACCCTGGCGAAACGAAAGAGAAAAAAAAAGCAACCGCCTTTTAAGGTACCGGCAGACAATAAGGAGTTCGGAGAAACATTTGGATGTGGGTGACTTTACCATGCGTATCCCAGGAATGCACTTCTCATCACCTCTGTCCTTCTCACCTCTGTCTCCTTCGTGGCCACGGGGCGTTTTCTGCATCTGCCAATCTGGGACTCTGTGGACTTTCTGAAGTACCCTAAGATATGACTTTATATCTCTCTCCTAGCTGGGATTGAAACAACCGTGATTTGATTTGTCAGTTGTTCTGTTCTCAGTGTATCTCCACATGATGCTGCTTCTGGGCTCCTGCCGCTTGAATTTATTCCCTTTGGCACGTGCATGGTTGGAAGCACAGTGCCTTCTGTGTTTTTGCTCTTTGCTGGTCTGTGTGGCTTCAAAACTGCCTGGTCAGGGGCCACTTTGTTTGTGGAGAGTCCGTTTTCCAAGACAGCTGGTCTGGAGCAAGCTTTTGGGGCTGGTTCTTTGTGGTGCACCGAGGTAGCCGGCCAGAATTTTTTTGCTCTGTGCTGGCACCCCACGCGTGAGTGAGTGGGGTGGGCAGGTTAAGCCTGGGGTTAAATATGGCTAAGCTACTTCCCAAAAAAGAAGGAGATGCTGGCGAGCGGTGGTGGCTGCACCCTGGCCCCACATGGCGCTGGGCAGCTGCCCCGTCCCCACCGGCGCCAGCCTGTCTGTCAGAAGCTGGCTTATCCCTGGGAAATCACGACCTTTTGCGGACACCCCGCCGAGATACAGCTATCTACAGCCAGGCGTGCATCACAGCGCTCCCCCTTGCTATGTAGAAAATCTGATGAATGCCTTCTCAAAAAATGCTGTTTAAGGTGAAGACATCCCATCTGGCAGGTCCAGCATTTTGTGACCATGCGAAAACCTTAGTGAAATGTTTTGTCCTTCTTGTGGGAAACGGCGTGTGATGTTGGAGAGAAGGGGATGGATAGGCCAGCAATCATTCACTGCAGGTCAGCAGCACAGGCTAAGCCGGGTAGGAAGAGGGGAAGGATTTCATCCGGTTGGAGGAAGATATATGTCTGCTAAGCAAGAGAGGAATGAAAAAAAAAAAGCTAAGTCATTTTAAAGTCAATAATGTACAGCACTAAGCGGCTTTTGCTTTAAATAACGCTCTTTTAAGGCTGGTGGGGTATGAATACCAGGGTGTTAGGTGGTCTCTGGTGTGAGCTTTATCCCTGAATCAGCATCCGTACGTCAGATAGGGAGGGATGAACCTGATGGAGCAGCGAGGATGCTCTGAGCCAGCTCCCGGCTTCCCCAGCTAAGCAGCTGAATGATTGTGCCATCATTACAGCAAAGCTTCAACATCAGTCAAGTGATGTGGAAGGGCCCAAAAGCACAGGGCATTCAGAAAGTGGCTAAGGACAGTTTCATCGGTGGCCGTTAAACACCGTAGTTGAGGCTAAACCTCTGGCCCAAGAAGTCTCCAAAGCACGGGAAGCTGGGAGGATTCGCCAGGGAGGAATAACTGAATAAAGCCCTAGATCCTTTACCTAAGCATGAACTAACATCCACACACAGGATCCGGGCTTGGTAGACCTTGATGTGACCCAGGATGGTTATACCTTTAGCGTTGATGCAGTACGGACGTTAGAGGAGAAGCCGCTGCCCAAGCATTCCCGCACTGTCCCGGGGGTCGCACACTCACCACCCTGTCACTGCCCGCACCCTTCACAGTGGGCAACCCCCAGATTTTATAAAACTAAATAATTCAATTGAAAGGTACAGCAGCAGGGTCAGCCCGAGCTGGGTACCTCCAGGGAGGGACCTCAAACAAAGAAATCCCTGGGCAATGATACCCTTGCGATCTCTACACCCGCCCCTCACGCATCTTTTAGTCCAATGGTGATTTTTGGTCTGGGGTCTTGTAACATCTTCTTGGGTTCTTTTTGCTGGGTCCAGGCAGGCCGGCCATTGACTGCTCTTGTCTTGTTGATTTGCCATCTCTACTGAGGGTTGTCACCTCCTTATCTCCTGGTCTACGCTCCTTGTGTGCCTGCGCTGGCTGGCAGTACACAGGGAACGGAAAAGTTCCAGACTTAGGGAAAAACACTACCAAAACATCAGTGCGTTATCGACGTTTTCCTCATACTAAAAGACTAAACGCAGCAGCACTGTACTGGCTGCTAGGAAAATTAACTCTATTGCAGCCTAAAGGCTTCAGCAAATCTAGCTACACCTGCCAAGTAAAGCTAGGCAACCAGCATAAATCACACCATATTATAACCGTAAGTAATTTACTCTAATTAAGACTTACTTATTTAAGCTAAACAACTAACATCCCTCAACAACAGATGTGAGATTTTTTCCAGGGTCTGCGGCATCCTGCCATTCACTTAGAACTGCAGGGGCTTGCTCCAGGCTGGAATTCACCTAACGCATCCCAGCCCTTCTGTCTTCATAGAAGAAAACCAGGGAACAAAGCGGGAACAGGTCAGAGCAGCTTAACTCGGAGACGATGTCGAGCTGATCATTTCTTGGCTTGGGCTTGTCATCGCTTCCTCTGCGTGGGTCAGAAACCCTTCTTGCTTTCAAGGGAGAGGCCAAATATGACCCGTGCTTGGTCCCGAGCCCACCCTTCCCTCACTGGGATTTTTCTGCCCACTTTACATGTCTCCAGCAGCCCTGGAGCAGACCTATTTCTGCTTGCTCATGTGCTTCAGAGAGCCCTCCGCAGTTGAGAGTGCAGTCCTCTGAGGAAATCTGTGCGGAGACTGGCCTGAGACAGGATCCGGCATGGGAGATAAATCCACTGAGATGCCGTGCAGAGAGGAGAAACGCTCTGATGCCGACCGAGCCTGGGGTGTCCCCCTGCCAGGGTCCCTTGACATGTCAGCGTGCATCAGTCTGCACCAGATGACAGCGTGGCCCATCTTTCCCAGGGGAAGCCGAGAGGCTTGACAGGAAAGCACTGTGGTGTTTGTTGTTGAATTTAGAGTTGGAGACACTGGGATGACCTTTGACGCGATGAAAACAGGACTAAGCGGTGAGCAAATGAAATGCCCGTTGCAGGGGGAAAGGTGAATCACTGCAAATCCGGGGGAGCAAATATTTACTAGGGCTGTGATCAAGAAGTAATTCTGCCATGTGCCGTTTGTGGCAGTTGAAGAAGCTCCCATCCTCTTTGCTTGTTGCTGATATTTGGGGGGATTCTTTCTCCTGCACCTGTCAGAGCGAGGGCTGTCGGATCTGCTCCCAGCTTTTGCTGGGAAACGTGGGCATTTGGCACACCCCAAAACACACCAAACAGGGAGGGTAAGCAGGTGGTGAAATCCTCCATTTTGTTCTTCATTTCCACGGAGAGTTATCTGGCCACCGGATCAGCAGGTTTGGAATGGAAATTAGTTATTTTTGCGGAACATTGCAGCAGCATCTGGAAGGTGGGACTGTTGCTGGGTGCTGCCCGAAGCTTTCCCTCACCGAGGGCTGTTTGTGCAAATGTAGTGGTTAAATTTCCCAGATGCTCGGCGAGTTGAAGTCATCTAGCTGAAATCAGGTGATATACCAGGCTGTTTATTGCAGGCCAGTGGGTTGCAAATGGGCTGGCATGGCTCCGGAGAGCACGGTGCTGTGACCGTACTGCCCAGGAGGGGTTTGCTGGGACGAGGCACGGCCGCCCGTACCTGCGTGCGTGAGCAAGGGATGCTGTGTCCCTTGACACACCAGACCAGTGCCTTCAAACCCGGGCACAGGCTCCCCAAAAAGGTGTTCAATGCCCCAAGCCTGTCATCATTTGAGGCATTTGGACAATGCCTTTGATATTATGCTTTAACTTTTGGTCAGCGCTGAATTGGTCAGGCAGTTGGACTAGATGATCGTTGTAGGACTCTTCCAATTTAAATATTCCATTCTATTGCATTGACACGTAATGGAGTTGTCAGAAGAAAGGTGCATCCCAGCTGCCGTACCAAGAACATTTATAGCACGTTTGTGCTTTGCAGCATCAAGCCTTAAGCTCCTGCTGCTGCCACCGGCACTGATAAACCCCAAGAGGTAAGAGGGCAGCCAGAAGGTTTGATATACGGGGTTGTTTTGCTGCCAATCTGGCACAGCTTCTGATGGACCATGGGGCCAAGAGGACCATGGGCAACCAAAACCTTGTTTTCCCTAAAATCTCCAGCATGTTAGCAGCTAGTGTCGTTCTGCTGAAGCAAGGGAGGGAGGGAAAGCTGAGGATTTTCTCGCTGCTTTGGCTCTGATGATAGTTGGACAGATGAGATTTAGGGCAGATGACTTGGTGATGAAACAGGCCAAATCCCAACACTGCGCATCCAGAAAAGCTTTTTTGGCAGCTGATGAGGAGGCACTGAGGGTGCTTCTGCTTGCAGAGGGCTCATAGCCATGGGAAGGGAGCACGGCGTCCTTCCTTTGTTGGAAAGTACTGTGGCTGCCTTGGGACTCTTTCAAGACCTTCTGACATGGGTGTGCAAACAGATTATTTGGGGCTGAGCCTGGGTGTGAGTTTGCAAGATTTCAGCAAATCCAGGGAAAACAAAATGTAGGCAAGTGTGATGAAGCAGCACTCGGAGCACTGGCTGCAAAGGAAGAGAGATTTTGGGCCAGGCAAGGTGGGATGAGCATCCGTCTAATCTGAAAATGTCAGCTCGAGCTTGGGGGCTGCTGGTCGCTGGTGGGAGGAGCTGTCAGGTTTGGCCATTTGGGAGAACGCAGCTCAGCAGCAAAGTCTGATTCTGATATCTTGGACATGTGGACTTGGAATTGGTGTAGTTTGGCTTGGAAAGAGGGTATTTGCCTTGGCAACTGAGAGCTTCCTGCTGGAGGCAGTGCCCCTTTGCTTACCAGCAGCAAGTGCCTCTTCAGAGGGATTTCTCCTGCCTGAAATAACTCCTAGCAGGGACATTTTGAAAGAAGGCATTGATTTTGGCTGGGATGCAGGTTTAGGTGTCCTACACCAGCTGTAAAGCATCACTCAGGATGGTCAGTCATGCCATGGGGCTCAATGCCCTTGGGTTGGTATCTCCTGGTTTTGGGTGCTTTGCAGGGAAGCATTAAGGATCTCGAATTTACAGTGTTACAGAGCGCAGGACATGCAAACGCGTAGCGATTATCCCCGCGACCGTTCAGCAGATTCAAATGAGAAGTGTTGCGAAGAAGGCTTCCCAGTTATGATCCAAGTTCCTGTCCTGTGTTGGTTCTGGTGTTCCTGTCCTGTGTTGGTTCTGGTCTCTATTCCCGCGATGCATTCAACCTGTCCGTAACTGGCTGCCTCCCTGGCTTCACCCACATCATCCAGCATCAGTGCATCCCAGCCTGGTCAGTCTGTCCCCCTCCTCTGTGCAGCCAAAGGGTAATTGCCAGCGAGCTGGCATGGATGGCATCTCGTGGCTGTCATTTTGCTGGTGGAGAGGTTGTCCCTTACGGCTACGTGATTAATCACGGCAAGGCTGCGACTCCTTCCCGTGTGCTGGCCGAGCTGCCGTGCCAGCCCCATCGCACCTTGCTCCGTTGGAAGAACTTGGCGTTAGCAAGGACCTACTTTTTAAGCTGTTGGAGCTAAACTGTAAATAATGCATGTGTTTTGAAACGCCAGCTGGGTAAGTGCTACAGGGCAGGCTGTCGCGTTGGAAGGGGCTTAAGGGTTTCCATCGACTCACTCTGTAAAATGAGCCCTTACCCTATTTGTTGCCCTCCACAAGTTATCTGGGTTGCTCCAGAATTTAGAAACAATTAAACGAAACTGTGGAGTCCCTTTTTTTTTTTTCTCCCCTCACTGATGGATATTGACCCTGACAAATGCTTGAATTGCCTTTGCTGTTCCCTCACTGAGCAAATGAACTGACAGCCAGAAGTACTAGAAAATAGCCTAAAGTAGAAAAAAAATCTGGCGGTGAGGCTGGGATGAGATGACTTACAGCAGCAAGACATCGCTTTCTACCTCTGTGCTTTTCTGAGCTCGCTCACACACTTGCTGCAGCCTTAAAAGCTTCAGGTAGTGACAGGCACTACCTGTGATTTCCAACCTCCTTTTCGAGCCACCGTCCTCCTCCTACTCCTTCCTTCCCCCTCGTGCAGCTGAATCAAGGAATAACCCCATCATTTTCTTCCCCTCAGAGGGAACGTCTATCCCACCTCCTGTGCTTAAGTGCTTGTGGTCCCCTGAATATGTTTTCTAGTCCCACGCCTGATTAGAAAATGCCTTTGACTGTGAAAAGTGTGATTTTTTTTTTTATTTTGTTTTGTTTTAATAATTACTCCTCCACTTCCTCTGTATCTGAGGGGAGTGGAAATTAGTTTTGCTTTTGACACACGGCAGTGATTATTTAAATCTATCCTCGCAATTTGGGCTGCAGAGCAGGGAATCAACTAGTAGAAATTGTTATTAAATGAGGAAATCAGCTGGTGAAATAATGAATCTCCACACGCGCGTGCTTCCTTCCCACCTTGGAAATCCTCCAAACACCCTGTAATTATTTGTCTTGTCTAAAACAGCCGCTGCCTTAGTCCCTTTTCAGCCAGCGAGGGGCAATTTGCTCCCTTGCCCGAGGCCGGGTGCCTGCTCCTGCCACCTTGCAGGAAAGGAATTGCTGCCCCAAGGAAAGATGCCCATCTAATTACCAGCCAACCTCAGCATGGCTGTCACCCCCAGCTATATTTCCCAATTAGGAGAATCAAGCTTTATGATGAAGCTTTCATAGAGGCTTTTTAAGTGGGTTTTTTTTTTTTTCAAGCCCTTTCACATAGTGCATCGTTAGCGGTGGTAAATGAAGGTGTTTAGTGAGCTCATCCATCACTTTGACTGGGGGCTCTGACTCACTGTCGGGGTGAGTTGCCACCTCTCGCATCCGCTGCTGCTCTCTTTGAATGAAAATAATGCTTTAAAGTAGCGAGGAAGGAGGACGGTGATAAGAGCATGTTGGAAGCGACCCTGCTCCTTGCTGCCGTGGGGAGGCGAAGGGCTGGACCGAGGGTTTTGGCACAAAAGTTTTGGGTGGTGGCATCTGGGCATCAAGCATGTTGAAGGGATGCTGAGGTGAATTTGGGCTGGATCTGGGTTGTTTCTTTTTTTCTTGTGAATTGCCGTGGGGCGGGCACGAGTCGGAGAGTCCAGGTGGGAAGGGTTAGATGGGAGAAGGCTGTGAGCTGGGAACGAGGAGATGGGAGCAGCTGGGTGGAGGTCGCAGCAGGGCTGCGATGAAGAGTGTGAGCGCGCCGGCAGCCAGCATGGCTGGAGCTTTCCTGGCACAGGCTCCTGCATCTCAAGCCCATCTAGTGTTTGATCCGGTTGCTCATAAACAGGGATTTCCATCTCTCCCTCAGGAACCCAGCCCTGAAGTCCCCGCTCATCCCATGGGTGACCCAGACTTGACTCATCCCCTTCCAGTTTGACACTTCATCATTAGGGACCAAGAGCAGCCCTGCCGAGAAGGACTTGGGGGTGTTGGTGGATAAAAAGCTGGACCTGAGCTGGCAACGTTCACTGGCAGCCCAGAAGGCCAACCACATTCTGGGCTGCATCCCCAGCGGCGTGGCCAGCAGGGCAAGGGAGGGGATTCTACCCCTCTGGTCCGCTCTGGGGAGACCCCACCTGGAATTCTGCACCCAGCTCTGGGGCCCCCACACAAGAAGGACATGGATCTGTTGGAGCAGGTCCAGAGGAGGCCACAAAGATGATCCGAGGGCTGGAGCCCCTCTGCTGTGTGGACAGACTGGGAGAGTTGGGTTTGTTCAGCCTGGAGAAGAGAAGGCTCCGGGGAGACCTTATGGTGGCCTTTCAGTACTTAAAGGGGGCTTATAAGAAAGATGAGGACAGACTTTTTAGTAGGGCCTGTTGTGATAGGACAAGGGGTAATGGCTTTAAACTGGAAGAGGGGAGATTTAGACTAGATGTAAGGAAGACATTTTTGTACAAGGAGGGTGGTGAGACACTGGCCCAGGTTGCCCAGAGAGGTGGTGGGTGCCTCATCCCTGGAAACATTCCAGGTGAGGTTGGAGTGGACTCTGAGCAGCCCAATCGAGTTGCAGGGGAGTTGGACTAGCTGATCTTTGGAGGTCCTTTCCAACCCAAACTGTTCTGTGATTCTATGATTAGACATGGTGTAGTCCCTTAGCTCACGGGTGATGGGGTGGAGAACCCCTCCCCTCTGCCCTTGGCCATGGGCTGAGCATCCCAGCAGCGCTCAGGAAAGTGCAGAAGGATCTTTTGCATCTCAAAAGAGGCTGGTTGGCACCTCTAAGAAAAGGGAGACCAAATTGCAGAGCGCAGGCTCTGCCCATCTTCGATTCTCAGCTTTGCTTTTGGCGTATCTCGCCAACACACGGCAGCCTTTGTTTTGACACATCCCAGTCCCTGAGGAACGGGGCTTTCAGCCCCAAGACTGATTTCCTTTGTCTAGCAACATTTAGCCCAGGGTGGCAATATGTTCTTCCAGGTGTTTCACCCTCCCCTTGTCCACAGTTAACACCAGACTGGGGAGCTGGGGGTTCTTTTGGGAGGAAGCCATCCTCCTGTGCTCCCTCCTCCTGTGCTCACTCTCTCAGCAAGGTCAGTTCCCACCTTGCTGTATTCCTTGGCAGCATCTTGGCCAAGAGAAGTGCCCATCTGGAGCGAGGCCTCTCCCGCGTTCCCTGGTTTAATCAGCTATTGGGTCACGCTGGCTCCTGAGTGCTAAAGTGTGGCTCATCATCCTGAAGATGATGAGATGGAGACTTGGAAAAAATCTATGTGTGTGTTCACATAATATGGACAAATTAGTTACCTTGGGAAGTTGTGCTGATCTCTCCAGCGTCGCTCATTGCCCTCTAATAGCCATCTCGGAGCACAGCAGCACAAAACCTCGTCACTGATGGGTGTAGAAAACAGAAAAAAAGGGCAAAACGTTTGCGCTCAGAAAGCTGAAGGGGAGAGGGTGATTGGTTTGTAGTTTTATTAGTACAGCTGATAACCAGGCCTGTCTTTTATCAGAAAAGCAAGTAGGTTACAAAGCCAGTCAGGGGCAATTCAGAGAAGGTTTTTGTGGTTTTCCTGCTTGTCTGGAAGAATTTGCAGTGCCGTAGGGACTGGGGGAGCTGGGCAGCACCGATGGTTGGCTGTAAAGAGCAGCATATGAAATGAATTTTCTATTATGCCCAACTTCGTCTCTGATATTAGCTTGGTTGTTATCTTTTTTAGGGAAGATGAATGCTGAAATCCCCCATATTAGCAGGGAAATAATCCACCAAAAGCAACAAAGTCCTGGAGGAGGACGGGGTGTTCTTTGGGCAGTTCAAGACACTGGTGGTTACCTGTTGTTTGGCTTTGCAGCCCCAGGAAATGGTAGCGGTGCTTTCTGCTGACCCCTCGCTCATGGAAAGGGTCTGTTAAAATGAAATAAGTTTATAAGTGGGTAACAAAGCTGCATGAGAACCCGTGTCCAGCAGGAAAAGCAACCTATGGGATGCAAATAAAGCAGGTTGAGCGACCCCCCCTGCTCCAGTGAGCAACTTTCTGCTGTACTCATGAAGAGAGGATAGGGGTACTATTAAACCTTCTCCTTGGAACAGAATATGAAAAAAGCTACAGAAAACATCCCTTTTTCTTTTGAAGACACGAGCAGGGAATTAGTAGTGGATCAGGTTGTATCCTGTTATTCCTCAGCTGATGAAAGCTGAGGTTACAATGGTCGCTCTGTTCTGCTGTGCTGAGCAGGACCCATTATTTTCTGTGCGTGTTAATGTAAAGCAGATTGCGTCTCCCGGTGCAGGGGGGGCTCGGGGAAGCAGTTGCACACTGGGCAAGTCTCATTAGCTTAACGCTGCCTAATCCCCGGGGTCCCGTGCCTCCCTGAGTATCATTTCCCCTGCAGGGGAGCAGGACGGTGAGAGTACAAGGACTTTCTTGGCCAACGTAATCTGTTTATTGAAAGCCACGCAGAACAGGATTTTTTTTGGACTTGATAGATGCGCTGAAACAGGCTGAAACAGAAGTAGGTGGTTTCCCTTTGATCCACCGACAGGAAATGGGACCCGTGTCATGGTTTGAACCCTCCCTTTGGACACCTGAGGTGTCGGGATGGTGATGGGAAGGACAGGGGTTTGGCTTGAAATGGAAGACGTGCCAAGGATTCGGGGGGGGGGGCGGGAAACGGGGTGGGGGGTGACATCAGCTCCTGGCCCTGGAGAAAACCTCTTCCCGAACGGCACGAGGGACAAGCAGGGACCCCGGGAGCCAGGCTGGCGGCTGCGCCTGGTGCTCTGGCTCTCATCAGAGCAGCACAGGCAATAGGGGACCTCTGCCTGCCTAAACTCTTCCAAATGTGATCTGTGCTCCAATAAAATAAACAGTTTAGGGAAAGCGAAGCCCCAGGCGCACACTTTGGCAGCTGATCACTCCCTAATTGCAGGAAGAGCAGTTGGGAAAGGGGGATTTTTTTTCTTCTTTGGGCTGGTTTCTGATGAGAAAGCTGGGCTGGAGGATCAGAGTTGAAGCTTCTTTCCCCTCACCCTCCCCCAAACAAAAATCCTGCTTTCTTCCCTTTTGTATTAATGGAATTCAACTTATTTCAAGGAACAGGAAACACAACCAGCCTCTGCAAAGTGTGAACCTCAAGCCTTCAGCGAAAGCCTGTTTGGTTTGATACGTGCCCTTCTCTGCAAACTTTTCCTGGGCTGCTTTGCTGTTGTTTGATGGCACCAGGGGCAGGTTGGAGGGCTGTGGGAGGATTTTGGAGGGCAGAAGTAAACTGGAACCGATGCCTCTCACGCCACCCTGCCTGACTGCGTGTGTCTCCCCCACCCCACAGCTCCCCAGGCCCCAATTGCTTCCTGATGAAGAGAAAGGGATGGAGATAATTAACAACAGCCCGTTTCATCTGTTAACAGACAAGATGTGTCAAAACGAATTTCTTTTTCTCTAAAATTTGTGATGACGGGGTGGGGGGCAGAGAGGGAGCAGCCACCCTTTCCCACCTCACGTCGGGGGTCACATCCAGCCTACTTACAGGGTCATTCCTTGCAACGACAAGACAAAGTTGGTAATGAAACCAAAAGGAGAGCCTAAAATGAAGGATTTCAAGCAACCAGCCATCCCAGCTTTGCCAAATGGGCTGGAGCCCCTTGCCGTGCTCCATCCATCCCCATAGGTCTCCCATCCCTCACCATCATAGCCCCTTCCTCTTGCCCCCCATCTCTCAGCCTCCCTGACCCTTTCCTTTTTCCTCCTCTTCCTTCCAACTCACCAGTCTGGAACTGTTTTAAACACACTGGCAGCAAATCCTGTGTTTTTATAAGCAATTTACTAGTGATTTCGCTTCCTATGGCCTCATTCTTTTGGATGCTGAAGACTGCAACCCAATTCAAAGGTCCTTTTCCCAGTCAAACTAGAGCACATCAGATTCCTTTCTCTCTAGTGGGGAGTTGCTCATGTAAATCCAATAGTTACTCAGGTATTTTTAAGATCCTCAATCATAAAAGTCCCTTTCCAAGAGTCTTTTCAGCCTTTTTTTCCCCCCTTGTGTTAGAATTTAGGTTTAGGGGTGGTTTTGGCAGTGTTAGGTTTATGGCTGGACTTGATGATCTTAGAGGTCTCTTCCAACCAAAGAGATTCTGTAATTTAAAGAAAATTTTGTTTATTTTATTGTAAACTATTGGGTTTTTTAATGCAAACTTGTACGATTTCTTATTCTGGTCCAGTTCTCTTCCAGGAGGTCACTTACAGAAGCAACATGTTGTTTCCTTTTAAATTCTTGATTGTTTTTCTGTTGGCACTTGTGCAAATTGCCTTTTCTGCAAATGCATGTTATTAACGGGGCGTCAGCTGCAGTTTCTTATTACGCTGGAGTAGAGTTTGTTGGAAATATTCCAGCACAGTTTCACTGTAGGAAAATGCAAGTTTCTTGAGACCAAAATGTATTATAGGAAAGAGTATATAAATACATTTCATTTTGGAGAGAATGGGGATAGAAGAATGGAGTACTCCAGCAGCAGGATATTTACATTTTTTTGCAATAAGTTAAATAGAGTTATAATTATAGCAAAGCATTTCGATGGATCCCAAATGCTTATTTTTAGCATTTTGTTTAGCAGGAAATTAAAAACAAGTCGGGAAAAATCCCTTTTCTTGTAATGCATAAATGGTGGTTCTCATACAGAGCAAAAGCCCATCGCTTCACTGAGTATTTGAATCCACAGCTCTGGCCCATGACAAGGAGCTGGCTGTGCAGCATGCAAATGAAAGCAGTTCTTCTGCTTAATTATTCCTACTGGAGGTATTTATCAAGTTGCTTCTTCGGATAACAGTACTTCATTTTCCAAGGAAGAAGCTTGTTGCTTTTAAAGGTTTAATTGGGTCCTTTTACTAAATACCACGGAGATGCCGTGAAATTATGATACAGCAGTGGTCTCGCAGCTGTAGGCTGTTGAGAGCTGCGGGGAAGAGCAGTTTGCTGATGGAGCTCAGCCATGGGAAGGAGTAGGTGCTATTTTGGTCCATCCCAGACTTCTTGTTTAGTTTAATGTTACCACTGGACCTTCCCTAGGGGTTACCATTGTAGGGCTATAAGTGGCTCCAAGTCACCAAATATCCACCAAGTGCAGCTGCTTCTCCAGCAGCCTGGGCGGGAGCCTCAGCAGTTGGGACTTTCCACCCCAGCACTTGGACCCAGATTCCTTGAGTTCGTGGATAATGGATCCGTGACTTTCACTTGGCCACTGTTAGTGGGTCAAATTTATGTGGTTTGGACGGGAAACCAAAACCACCATGCGTTTCTTTTACCCTTTTACATTCATTTCAATAACTTGTTCGATGTGTCTGCTTCCTTTTTGGGTGCTGATATTTTTCTTCTCAGCTTCCAAAACCAATGCCGCCTTCACACGTCCTGCAGCTCACGTGCCCCGAAATAGAGTTTTTGCCGGAGCTGCCTGACTTTCCTTCCCCTTGGTTTCCTGTCTCCTCTGTGCTAGCACACGATTGAGGCACATCAGCCTTAAAAAGGGAATAAATATCGCATTGCCAAAATGCTTAATGCAAAGAAAATTTATGTCCTTTATTTCCCTTCCTCAGAAAGATGATCTGGAGTGGAATTAGAGGCATTTGGGGAGATGTTAAAGTAAATTAATCCACCCAGCCCCAAACAGAGACTTTCTTCTGTTCTCCATTCTCTTCTTCTGCACTTCATTTCTCCCCAAAGACATGCTGCACCCAAAATATTAGATTCCTTCCTCCACACACACATTATTTTGAATATTAGGATGCTTAGGTGTGTTTAGAGCCAGATCTGGATAGTAAAGTTTGAGCACAGCTGTCCAAAGCCACCGTCGGCTCTCAGATAACTCAGCCCGTGTGGCGTACCCAGCAGAAGAGCTGAGGGCTGTGCTGTGAGTAGGACATCTGGCGGCACGGTGACATCTCATCCCTTCACCACGCCAGGGGTGACACAGTGTCCCATCCCCTGCGAGGTGGGAATCCATCTGCGAGGCGCAGTTTGTGGGCTGTGTCCCGCCTGACCTGGGCTTGGGGTGATGTGCTGGCTTTTAGGCACCAAGGGCTGGGTGACACTGCTCTCTAGTGGATGGCTCTTCATCAGACGGGTTGGGATGAAGGAGTTGAGGCTGGTGGAAAGGGTCAGCACTCAATCAGGGATTTAAAAAAACACTTTTTCTTGTTATTTGTGTCACAAGCTTTTAGAATTTAATGGCTGTGGAGACATTGGACAGGCATGGAGTAATTTAGTAAAGAAATATAAATCAAAGGTGACTTTATCTCGCCACAACGGGAAGGATTTATTGATCAAGATCTTTCTGATGCCAGCAGTCTTTCCACTACCACACCATGGCCAAAGCCGCGAGACCCGTGTCAGTTCTCCTGGTGCAGGGGTGGCTCTTGGGTGCACAGAAATTGCTCTTCCCATCAAATACCCCATGCACTTCCCAAGCTTTGTGCCTGGAATAGGGGAGGAACAGGCCTGCGCAGCTTGGTGAGGAGCCAAGGAAAATTCAGTAGGCTTTGAAAAGGAAAGGCGTGTAAACAAAGAGCTATTCCTGGAGCAGCCCGTGCACTTGGGTGCGCAGAGGAGGTATCACCGCAAGCATCACATACCAGCAGCATGCAACATCCTGCTCCAAGACGAAAACGTAGAGGGAAAATTTAGCATTCCCTCCAGGTATGGTCTTAACAAGATGCTTAAAAAGTGCTGTGCTGGATCTGAGCAACAGCCCAGTGTTTGGTCTTGCAATGGCAGTAGGAGATCCTCTTTGGGGATGTTAGATGATGTGATGCCCGCAAAGTGTTCCCAGCAGCCACAATTATTTCATAAATGGTCATAATAAGTTTGATGTCACGCCTGAGGGCCAAAATTAGGTGCCTGGGCTGTGGTGGGCCAATGTAGGAATTGCGTGTCTCCAAATGTTGGAGAATTTGGCAACTCCAGTTCTGACCTGGGCTCTGTCTATATTATTTTTGGATTTCATCTTGCGTGTTTTGATCGGTTGGGATTTTCTTACAACAAAAGAAAGGGGAAAAAAAGAGAGGGGGGGGGGGGGAAAAGGAAAGTATTCAGCCAGGCAGCATCACGAACCTGTTAAAAGGATTTTTTTTTTTTAACTTGGGAAATACAGTTCTTTCCTTGCCGCTGGCGTAAGTAGAAGCATTTTTGCTTTGGGACTATAATGCCTCTCCCTAGTTTAAATAAAGAGCAGCTGCAAAACACACATACACAGGCACTTGCGTGTGTATTTTTATATCCCCCTCAGCCTCCTGACACAGCCTTTGGACCAGCCAGTGGCTCTTGGGGTCCCGCGGCTGTTGCTTTTCAGCCACAGGCTGCTCACATGGGATCAAACCACCAGCATTTGTCCAGGCTCCTGGCAATGAAGCAAAAGGGCCCTGTATTAGTGAATTACCAAATTTCTACCATTACACCCCAGGACATAAAACCAGCCAATTTTTTTTTTTTTTTTTAAATCCTAACATGACTTTTGATGTTATCAGCCACAGCAGTGCCATGTCCGCTTTGGACCTCCCGCAAAGCCCTTGATCTCGGTGACATCCCATGGCTGGAGCTAGGAGGTTAATTTGAGCTCTGTGTACACACTTTTTCCTTTTATCTGCCAAGAGTTTAGTCTTTCAGCAGCAGTGGGTGTCCCTTGGTTCATGCTGTAAGAGAGACAAAGAAAGAGCAGCCTATTCTCATCTTCTGGTTTTTTTCATCCTTATTATTATATATAAAATATATATTGTTATATACATCTCAGTCACATTCCTCATTTAAGCTAAATAATTATCTTTTCTTGGCTCTGTTCCTCTTTTGAGGCTGGGGGAGCTTAACATTTTTGTCATCATGTTACTAAAAGAGTACACACATTTGTATTCCTTCCCTCCATTTCCAAAATATCTATTCCAGTGTTTGACTGTCATCATTTCAAGCAGGAGTAGGCACTTTGAAAAAGCTATTTAATACTTATATTTGATAGCAGCAGTATTTCAGGACAGGTCTTTTATCTCAAGACTTTACTTTTTTTTCTGCTGGCTCATTATGTTCAATAATTTTTTGTTGACATTTTGTAAATAGTTTTCTTACCAGTGATATCATACCAATGTCATACTGTAGTTCATTCCACAGGGCTGCCTCTTGTTCATTTTCCTTGAGCTATTCCTTTGCCCTCCAAGGAAGTGGCTCAATATCCCAATTATACTTTATGATGTGACACATTGGCGTCTCATGTCCCAGTTTGTGCGGTGCTTTAGAGAAATGTCATTAATTTAAACCAAGAGGAAATCCCTTTCTTTTAATTCTCTGTGATCTAAGCATCAGTATTCGTGTTCATGGGAACGTTTTCTGGTCTGAGTCAAAGCTACACGCAAAATAGCTTTCAGTTCAGCAGGAGTGTATATAAATCAGCATCCTGCCAAAGCGTTATTTAGTGCATGGCTCTATATCCAATCCTATCATTACATGGGTCAAAACCCCATGTACTTTTTCCAGCTGGGAGAAAAATCTGTGTCTTTCCCTATGGAATACCCTCATAAAATGTGGGGATGAAACCAAGTGGGTGTAACGGATCCTCCGCTAAAGCTCGTAGGGATTTGTTTAATGGTAAGATGTTCCTACAGAGATTTGGGGGCATCCTGTGGCAAGCTGTATGGCAGGGATAAAAGTTTTTACAGCTGTTTGTTAACATAATATCCTCCTCATTTCCATGAGATGGTTCAGAATGCGCACAGAACTATTTTTATTAAATCATGTTTGGGGTTTGTTTGTTTGTTTCCCGAGGGACAGATTGAGCGTAGGCTGCTGCAGAACAGCCAGCCATCTCCCAGCACAAGCAGAGGGCGGCTCTGCCCCGGTGATTCCAGAGATTTCCTCTGCCTTTGATACAGACTGCAGATCGGCAGGGTGAAAAGGCTGTTTGTACAAGAGAATCAATCTGTTTCAGTAGGTATCAGCTAAATCCCTTGCAAGGGGAAAAGGATAGAGCCCTAGTGAGAAATTCTCCTTTACTTGCTGGCGCAAACTGCATGCTCCAAGGAAAAAAACAAATGTGAAGCAATATTGAAAGCAGCTCAAAACAAAAGAAGAGCTGCCCTGAAGTTATCCCCATTCCCCCTTTGTTATCTTCTTGGTTTTGCTAAAGTAAAGCCACACTGGAAGTCCCACAAGCACTTACATGAAGGCAGGCGGACAGCATTGCTCCGTGCCGGATAAAACACAGATCAACCCCTGAATGTTTATTCCAGCCATGCTTTTCGATGCTTATCGCTTATTCACAGAGATACTATGTGCTTTATTTGACAGTGAGGTCCCAGTATAACCAGCTTGAGGCTCACGGTCAGCAAAAAAAAAAAGAAAGAGTAATTTAGATTTGGGATTTTTTTAGTTTAGATAAGAAGAGCTTGTTACCCAGGCATTGTCCTGGCCCCAGCCTCACTACACCTCACTCGCCAGGGCTGCTTCCAAAAAATGATGCGGGAGAGAAGTAGCTGCCAACATAGGAAGATCAATTTATATCTTCTTTTTAATAATAACTATACTATTTCATTGGTTTCTTTCCCACTGTTGCCAAAAAAATACCAGTAGAGAGAACCACGTCACATTAACAGCTTTCTGCCCACGTACAGGTTAAATGAGACCTTGTAAAGGGATAAGTATAGATCTTGCTAAATTAGTGCGGAAGGGGGTGTTTGAGGTTCCAGCTAACCCAGCAAACCACGAACTGTCGCTAACAGAAGTGCCACCGCAGCAGTGAAATGGGTCCCCAAGACAGGAGAGTTAAGTGAGAGTCCAGATGTGTTAAGCACCAGGGTATTATTGACCGATGCACTGGAGCTTGGCACCCATCATTTAATAATAGTTTTTGCATTGTATGATCTGTCTTGCTCTAAGAAGAGAAGAAAAAAAAAAAAAAACCCAAACCCAAGGGAAAACACCAGTAGCTTTGTGTAACTTTTTTTAAAAGCTTTAAAAGCCCTCTGGTTCTCCTGCTACCAAGATGTGCGTGGGGACTGATCCCCCACCTAGGTAAGTTATTTCTACCAGGGCTTCCAGAGTTGATTGTTTCCAGAAATTGCGAGCTATTTTCTCACGTTAAATAAGCTTTAAGACTAACCTAACACTGTTAAAGTGAGGGCTCAACTCTTAGGATGACCCACGCTTAGATTCGCCCTGGTGATTTTGATTTAAAACCCATCCCAGTGGAAGAGCAGCTCAGGATCTTACCTGAAGTGAAGGGGATTTGCATCAATTCACTGGCTTAACGTTTCTCTGACCCGTTTTAGGCTGGGTAGCTCTTTGCCTACCATTGCACCTGCATGAAAAACAAAAAACCAAGTTAGTAATTACCCTGGTTTAGAGTGAGCAGCCTGGGCTACCAGAGTGAGCCTTTGCCCTCTGGCGGAGCCAGGCTTGCTGGCGATGGAAGGGGAAGGGTATGAAGGAGGAAACCCAAGCTCTGACTCTTCCTCCAGCCCCTTTGCACAGCCCAGCTCACAGCGTGGAATAAATTCAATAATCAGTAGCATTATCCATCCTCTCCACGCTGCGGTGCAAGTTTGGTAACACATGCAGATTGAAGCTGCCGTAGAGGGCTGTAGCAGATGTATCCCGGCTTCACCACGTCTTGCGGCGGAGAGGAGCCCAGATGGGAAAGTGCTAATTGCACCAAGGCACCAAAATTAAAACAAAGATTAAAATTATAGAAATCGTCTGGCCAGACTTTTGCTAAGCAGCCGGCGTGAATAATCTTTCCCAGGGCAAATCAGCAACTGAAATGTGCAGATAATAACAAAGGCTGGCAGCAGGTCTCATTAGCCTTTCCTCCCTCCCCAACCTGACTGTTGGCTGATGTGTGTAATAAGTCACTTAATGATCCAAGATTTCGGGGTTTTTTTAAAAAAAAATGTTTCCAATCAGATCTGTGTGCCTTTGAATGGGCCTAAATCACAGCTTCAGTGCCTGCCGTGGGTTATTGTAGGATTGGCCTTCTGTTCACCCCAGCCCACAGTAAAATCACTTAGCGAGGGGCGGCTCATCCATCAGGCTGGTTTGGTTTCTTCTCTTCAGACCACAGCTCTCTTGCTAAGGTGCCCAAAGCAAGCGCAGACACTTGGAGCACGCAGCTGTGCTTACAGTTCCCCCTGCGTTGCCTGTGCCTGTGTAGGGATGCTGTGTTTTAACCCCAAAATCCCATTCGGCTGCGTAGGACCCTGCAGGGCAGAGCTCTGTGCTGGGGCTTCAGTTTGTATCAGCTAAAGCTGCTCCTGCAAAGCCAGAGGAGCAATCCTCTTGGATTTCATCTGAGCTGGAGAAGGAAAACCACATATTCATTAAATAATACGCACATAAAAGCCCAGGGTGATGCTGCTGTCTGGTTTCTCTGCTCCTGGTGCCATATGCAGGAGATGGCTTTCCCTCTGCCTCCAGCTCTTTTGGTTTTGCTCCTGTGGATCTTGCCCCTCCTGTGATGACCAGTCTTCTCAGAGTCCTACCTAACTGTGCTGGATATATCCCTTTTCTCCGGGTTTCTATTCTTGAGACCTAATTATGGATTTTTTTCTTTCTCCCATCAACGGACAAGACGTTTCACATGAGCTGGCCCAGCCTCATAGGTAGGGCTAAGTGTCAAATTAAGAAACGGGTGATATTTCTGCAAGACATCCCAGGTGTTTGTCATTCTCCCCATCTCCAGTGGCTTCCTATCCACGTCCACCAGGTTTGCTGTGCAGTGATGAGCTCCCACAGCCCAGGGCTTGACGGACGCTACCCCAGTCTGCGGCTGCCGCAGCTCGCCCACCCAATGCAGTATCCCAAGATTTTCTTTTGCCAGGGCTGCAGTCAGGACGATAGATAAAAGTTACCCTCAGGTCTCCCGGGTACTTAGAATTAGAAGGTTATTAAGAAGTCAATCACTCTTCTTAATGGTGGCAAAGAAACTGGCCAACTCCTGCACAAACCCAGCTTTTAAGGATGAGAAATTAATTCATGCAGCTGCCATAGGATCTAGTGCCATTCAAGCATTTTTTTGGGATGACTCAATATCTTCCCTAGATCCTGCAATGCCTTTCCTGGTCTCACCCTTCCCGCCTGGCTCGAGTCTGCTCCAGCCCACAGCAATGCCCCCCCCTCTCCGGCGGCAGCGACCGCAGCCGGGACAAGCTCCTCTGCTCAAACATAAAAACCCTGAATAACACACACAGAGCAGCTGAGCAGTTTCTGGGGCATGAAGAGGAGGGGAAATTGATTTCCTTAAGGACACCTTAACATTACACAACCTTGTTTAGGTGAAATTCAGTCATTTTGCTCGCAGCACAAGAGGCAGGTGCCTTTCTGTTAGAGGGGGAGGGTTGCAGTGGGCCACGTAAAGGGCTCAGGGAAACACAAAGAAAAAAAAAATTTAGTTCTTTCCTGTGGAGTGTTCCCTGAAAACAAATAGTTCATGTGAAGTGACTGCAGTCTGAGAGCCAGGTGATGATCAAGGCCTTTGGCACAGTTGTTGCACCCAGCTCCAATTTCGGTACCTGCTCAAGCCAAGGAGGGTCTGGGAAAATACCTCCCTTTTCCACCCTGGTGCTGTATCAGAAAGCCACGGCTTAAGTGCAAATTGAAACTGGGAAGAGAGTTTGTTTTCCTAGTGTTTAGTCAAGCCTCTAGATGGAAGCTGACTTTAATCCCAGTGCTTATCTGCATCCATTTCTTCCTTGTAATAAGATCTTCAAATGAGGAGCAAGAACAAAGTACTGCTAAACAGACCATGGAGCATGATCCAGCATCACCAAGGGAACTCTAAAAGAGATCTTTCACCCCTCCCAGCCTCCCCATCGCAACCTGGGCGGGTTTTGTGAGATATTTCGGGTCTAAAAACAGCACTCAGGAGTTTGCCTGCTCTCACCCCAGCTCGGCTGGGTCACAGCCAGGTCTCCATAGCCAACCCTTGGCCACAGGCACCCAGTACATGGCTTTTGTGCGATTCAAGAGAGCCGAAGAGTAGCTCTGGATTTGGAGACTCTCTTGTTAACTGGCACACAACCTGTGGGCATGGACCTTTGGAGAAAAACTGCATCAACCGCATTGCCCCACCAAACACAGTGGCCACCTGCGGTGATTTGGAAATCACTGCCTGTCGGCTTAAAGGTGGGCAGCTAATATTCCCCAGGGCTGTGAAAGACCAGCAGGTAAGGCATTGCAAACAGCTCTGTACCCTTGGCAGAGCAGGCGTGGAAGGCAGATTGTCATCCCTCCTTTCCCAACACCTCCTACAACCCCCACGCTCCCGAATCTTACTGCCCTCTGGATGGCTACAGGTGGTCGGTCAAACCAGAGCACTTCGCTCATGCCCATGCACACATGTCACAAGCGCCATCCTTCACGAGGAGGACACCTTACGGCACATCCCCTTCTGCTGCTGGGCTGATCCAGACTTTCCGCTCTCCCTGGCCCTTCCGTAACACCTCAAGACACGCCGGCTTGGAGCAAACTCTTCAACTACGGGTTGTAGCAATTTCAGCCTTCCTGTGATTAGTTAGAAAAGTTATTCTGGTGAGGATGATTCTGGAAAGTACGCACGCACATACATACACACGTGTACCTACACCCCCGTGCATTTTGGGGAGTTGATTTCCATAGGAAGTGCAGGAATTTCACTCCTCATTGGGTTGCAGGTCTCTGGTACACGAAGTGGCCATGGCAAACTCATATCCCAGTGGTGAACACGGGTATTGAGCAGTCAACAATAAAATGCTTTGGTACTTACAAATAACCTTAATTTCCTTCCACCCTGCCTCTATTCTAAGTTATTCCCCTGAACTCTAGTGGGGGAGCTCACAACACCTTGCAAGGTTGTCTGTCTATGTGCATTATTTACTGTATTGTGTATTTTTAAAGCTCAGCACAATTCCCAGCTCTCTAGGTGTGTTACTTCTGTAACTCCTCAGGGGAAAAACCCCGTGCTCACCAGCTGCCTGCAGCCACCCCCAGCTCACAAACAGCTCAGGGCTTGGGGCAGACGTTGTGAGACTCGCCGTAAAACATCTCGCCCTGCTGTGCAAGGCAAATTTCAAACAAAGTGCGTTGGCACCGGAGCAGACGCACTTGAGCATCTGCGCAGCGGAGGTGGTGGGCATTGCTCAGCGGCTAAGAAAAGCAGTCTTAGCACCAGTTTGCATTTTCAGCTGGAAAAACCAACAGGTGCTGGGCAGAACCGCTCCCCGGTTCAGTAATGAAAGGCAAAAGCATTTCTGCAGCTGGCTGGTTTGGCACGAGCCTGTGCCACCACAGCAGATGAGACGTGTGCGCTCACCAAGTTGACATGAGCAATTAGCATGCATGAGGCTCCTTCCACCTCCTAATTCACTCAGAATAATTCATTAGCAAAAAGTCCTCAGCAGCGCTAGTCTGCCGACAGGTCCTCATTGTAGATGTGTTCTTTGATTTGGTTTAGAAGATAAATTGACCTGTGAAACTTCAGTCTGGCTCATGCTAATGAGTCTCTCTAGGGCCATTGTGAGAATTAATTTATTTATCTAAGGATTTCTCCGTAGTGCTCATCTCCTCAGCAGCTAGCGTGAAGAGACATAAGAGGTCTAACTCACTGGAAATACTAGATCAAATCACCCAACCCTGGAGGTGTCTATTCTACATTTACTGTCTTGGGCTAATGTCGTTCTGGCTTGGGGGTCTCAGTTTCTCACCTGTACAGCTGAGAGGACAAACAAGCTCAAAGAGCTTCAATAATCAGCAGTGGGAGAAGTTACACCAACTCCTGTCCATCCAATCAAGGGCTTCCTCGCCCTTTTTTGAACCTTTAAGAGCAGCAGGAGAGCCTCTTTATTCCAGGGTTTTGCAGTGGCTGTAGAAAAGAACTCTGCACTTTTTCTGAGTTATGGTTTTTTAATATGGTGTCCTTGTTTCTGGCCATCTATCAATAAACAGCCTTGAAACATCACTCTGCCCCAACAGACACACTCCTGGCCTCTACAGAAGAGATGGTTAGCCCAAACTGAACATCCTACTGAAGTAACTCATGTTCTTTCCCCCTCCAAGAGCAGCCAGGGAGCCCAAAGTGATGCCACCAAGCAGAGATGTCCCCCCACATTAACATCCCTCTTCTTTTCCTCTCCTGCAGCTTGAAAGCTGTCCTGATGGGGAAGCCCCAGGACAACACAGTGGACTTGTCAGGCATCCCACTGACACTGAAAGACTTGGACCGCGTCACGTCCTACCTCCAGCACAGCTCGGAGCACATCGACACGGTGGAGCTGTGCTTTACGGAGCTGACGGACGACATGCTGCTGCAGCTGCTGCCGGCGCTCTGCGTGCTGCCCCATCTCACCACCCTCTCCCTCAATGGCAACCGGCTCACCAAAGCCATCCTACGGGACCTCACCGAAACCCTGAAGGACCCCAAGAAGTTCCCCAGCGTCACCTGGATCGACCTTGGCAACAACGTGGACATCTTCTCCTTGCCGCAGCCCTTCTTGGTCAGCCTAAAGAGACGATGCCCAAAGCAAGGCAACTTGCCAACCATTCTGGAGTTCAGCGAGGGTCAGGTAAGTGATTTGGAGAGCCAGGATGGCCTGGCTGAGAGCCAGGAGGACCTGCGAGCTGGACCAGGCAAGACAGACAACGTAGGCTTGCAGCAGACGGACAGAACAGTCGAGGCTGGGGAGCTCCCCAACTCGGAGCAAGGTGCTGCGACGCCACAGACATGATGTCCGGCTGGGTGGGCACGTTGAGCAAGGATGACTTAAACCCGAGACCTCAGCGTTGGAGGTCGTGGAGGGTCAGCTCACACGGTGGGATGCTTCGGGAGTCTGGACTGCTGCCTTCCTCCCATACAATGAATGTCAACTTTTTTCTTTTCAAAGAACACATAAAGGTGATCGCATTGAATACTTGTATTTTATAAAAGCTGGCCAGGTATTTTTAAACATTAGAGACATGCTATGCTTTTTAACCTCTCAAAAACGCATCTCCAAGGTGGAGTAATATGAGGCCCTTAGAAGAGCACAAAAGGGGGGAAGAAAGGTGCCCGGACTTTGCAGGGAAGGGCTCCCTTTCCTTAGCGCTGGATCTTGCCAGACCCCAGCTGCTGTGCCACGTGTGATGGATGGACAGCAGTCACCCTAAGGAGGGCTGCCGCCGAGATAAACCTGAAATCCTTTCCAATCCTGACTTCAGGAGTTCCTGGTGAATAGCATATCTGCTGAGATACAACAAACGTCTGAGCACACACTAACCAGGGGTGTTTCTCTTAATAGCGTGAGCCAGCCCAAAGAGAGAGCTTTGCTTTCCTGGTGTGGAGCTAAATCCCAGACCGCTGCGTGCCTGGACGCCGCTCTCACCCTCCAGCCTTACTGAAATCAGGCCGGCGTTTGTGCCTGCCCAGTATTTATTCAGATGTAAAATCCCGTTTCCCACCAGCCATGCTGCTGTAGTAACTCCAGAGCTTTTAATGTGGTACCTGGAGCTCGCACCAGCGACGCCGAGAGTCTTTAATCCACTTCGGGGAGCAATCCGCAAAATCTGGAGCCGGAGCTCAGCTGAGGGTGATTGTTGTTGCTGACAGAAGAGACCACAATACTGAAGATTTATAAAAGAAAAAATAATCCTGGGGTTCATCCCTGTATCACTGCCACTGAGGGCTGGGTGGACGCAGCCGGCTGGAGATTTCAAGCTCAGAAAGGTGGTTGGGTCACTTGGCTGTGTNCCGCCCCGAGACCAGAAGTGCTTTGTTTCTAAAACGTTGTTTTGGGATTTTTTTTCCTAAGAGACATGGTTTTGATTTTATTTTTGATGGAAAACGGATCACCCCAGAGCAGCAGCAGCACTGGAAGGGGCACTTTGGCTTTTGAACCCGAATTTCATTTGATCCTAAACCTGGGGGAGGGCAGGAAAGTGTGGAAAAACTTCCCGTCCCTTACATTCAAAGGACCAAACATGACTCCCTTTGCTAAGGGAGCCCCTTTCTAGCTGTTCAAAGCCCATCCCTGACCAGCTTGACAGCATTGTTTTCCTGGCTCGCAGCCGTGTCCCTCCGGCTTTGCTGCTACTGGGTGCCAACGCAGTCAGACTTTTTGGTCGTCTCTTTGGCTCTGTTCATTTAACATCGCTGCACCGGCAAGCTTTTTCCAGGGGGGGCTTCACGGTGTCGGTTGTTGTTTCTCCTCCGTATGCAAGTAGGTAACTTAGAAGAAACTCTACTACTCGTTTTAATACATTTGGCAATGTTCAGTATGATTTGCATGTATCCAAGCCTTTTTCCTTTTTTTTTTTTTTTTAAACGCTAACTCTTTCCAACAGGCATGAAAAAAAAAACTTCGCAGTGAGTAAACTGTTCTGTTTGAATTAAAGGAGCTATCCGTAATCAAAATAAATGACAATGTTTAATAAAGACCCAGCGTTGAATTTTTCCTCTCTACAGGTTGAAAAGCGCAGCTGGCAGCCCAGAGCACCCCAGCAAAAACCAGTGCTAAGCATTGCAGGTCTGGGTTCTCCAGGGTGCTAAAAAAAAAAAAAAAAAAAGAAAGGATCACTCTAGTTGGCTGGAGAAATAAATAGCCCAGTTTATGGGCTGGATTCTGCAGGGTGGGCACAAGGTGGACACAGAAGCATCATTAAAGCATCTGTTAAATTTTAAAACATTGCCAGTGTGCAAAACTAAAGTGGGGGAAAGGAATACTGAGAACAGCATATTTCTCCACAGGGTATTTCTCTCCAGTGTTACAGTCTTAGTGCACTGAAGGAAATAGCTGTTTATTTGGAGCAAAGACCTTCTAAATGTTTGTTCCAGCACCCAAACCAAGGCAGGGGCTCGCGCAGGACACGGCAGCCAATGTGCTGGTGGCAGCAGGTTTGTCCTAACTCACAGGAGGCCTCTCCTGCGGCTCTTGGGGACTATTTCCACCACTACTACTTAATAAGGTACCTTTAATAAATGTATAAACTAAGCAAGATGTGATACACCAGGTTAGTGAGGTCCCAGCTGTACCCCTAACCATCAGCCCATCCTTGGAGGAGTTGCGCTTCTCCCCTTCCCCAGGAGCACAGCTCAGGCCCCTCTGTCTGTTTAAATTATTTAAATCACAAGCTCCTTGCTGCAAGCTTTTTATTTTCTGCTAAGTATTTGCCCCGGAACCAGCCATCCTGGGCCTCAGCACCCATCCAGACCTTCCAGTTTAGCCGTGCAAATTCATAAACCAGAGGCACTTTGCATTTAGAGCGCTGCATCATTTATTGATGCTTTGCACGCTCAGTTCCCTCACCGACACAAACCACCCAGGAGGTCGCTCCTGCCACGTTTCCCCTCCAGCTGAGCTTCTACCTGCTGGGAAACACGTCAATCAACTGGGAGATATTTTGCATTTATCAGGCTCTTTTTTGCAAGGGGCTACCAGCAGCCCGCCAGCTCGACTTTCAGCTGCAGGGGGCTAAACGTAAGGCTCCGTGCGCAATGCTGCCGCAGATTCAATGCGAACCTGGAGCACCTCGTCCCAGCCAACCTCCCCCTCTGCTGTGAAATGCTGTGGTTGGGTCCCTCGTGTGATCATCCTGGACCACTCTGCAAAAGATGAGCCTCTGGAGAAAGACCCCCCCTGTCCTTTGCCCTGTGCTGGCATTTCACTGCCCTGCTCCACCGGCACAGACAGGCTGTGTCAGCATCTCTCTGCCCAGCAGGGATTTAGCCCTTCTCAGAAAGGGAATTAACTAGAAAGGACCTTTTAGTGATATGTTTGTGCATGCTGAAGCTTGCACCAAATTACTGACTTTCATAGGAAAAGAAAAAAAAAAACCCAGCTCTAGTGGAGACCGTTACTGGGATATAAAAACAAGAGGGCTTGAGCTAATCAGACTCTTCCTCACAGTGTGGATTAGGTCAATTAGCCATTTATTCCACTTCAGGATAAGGATGATTCTGTGGGCTCAGAAAAAGACTTCTGGGGTTGGGGTTTTTTTGTTTGTTTTTGGGGGGTTCTTTGTGCTGTGGTTTCTTTTTTGTGTTTGTGGGGTTTTTTTTTAAAAAGCAGCCTGAGATTGCTTCGCTTCTCAGCCCATCAGCATCAAAACAAGCTTGGAGCTCACTCCATATATAATCAATGTTCCCTGTGCTACACTGGGCTACTTGTTCTGGTCAGAAGCTTTTAAATGGCCCTAGAAGAAGGATTCAAGTACTGAAAAAATCACTGCTGTTAGAATATTAAAGTTGATTGAGGTCATTTTTTGTCAAAGGGGGGAGGAAATGGCCACCATAAAATAAAAAGTCCATAAAACATCCAAGCCCGGTTTGGTTAGTTATCTCCACCAGCGACACACAGCCCTGCCTGTGCATGAAAGAAACTAGTCTGTGCGAGATGATTTATGCCTTCAGCAACAAAAATGTAATTGGAAATCATTCTGCGCAGATTGAAGAGCCCACACCGAGGGGAATCAAAACAGTAGGCAAGGAATGAGAGAGGCATGAAAGGGCTGATGCCGTGCACTCCAGAGGGCTCGTTTCTGCTGGATTATCTCGGAAGAGCTTGCACGAGCCCGGTTTGGGGTTTGAAGGTGGTTATTCATTTAAAATGAGGGTTACATTCCCTTGGGGGAGGTCAGGACTGCTGGAAGCGTGAGCAGGCGAGAGGGCTGGTGGTGGCCACCCCTGAACAGGAGAGCAAGGAAGCCACAGAAAGCGCTGCTGAGGACATCAAGTTGCTCAAAACCACTTTGGCCAAAAGCAGTGCTTGCTGCTTGCCAGTCCTTCAGAGAGCAGCATGTGACTGTAAACACCTACCCAAAACTGCCTGAATGCCTACCCAAAACTGCCGTGGAGAAGAGGCAAAAAAGTAACTCAGGTGACTAACAGGACACCCTGGCAGCGGCTGAGCTGGGGAGAAGGCTGCCCCGGGCAATGAAACCATGCTGCGTTATTGCACCACGACTGACTCTGCACTCCGGCACAAACCTTTCAGCGCTTTCCTATGGTTCAGCACATCTCCTGTCTGCACCAGGAGAGGAGGAAGAGGCTCCCAAGCTCGTGCTGGGACCACTCGTCCTCAGAAATACAGAGACTCCCGTGTTTCATTAACTGGGAGCACGTTGCCGGTAGCTGCTATTGCCAAGGAAACCGATTGACCTTATTAGCAGTATTCATCTATTGATGCTCCTGAGGAAGGGAAAAAACAACTAACCTAACCTCTCCAGAGCAACGTACCGAGGTGAGCAACAGATACAATTTCTTCCCAACCTCTTTGGTGCGCAGATGTCATCCTGGAAACATCACGCAGTGATCCCACTCTTCCTTTGCTCCAGGGGCAGTTGAGTTTTTATCTGCCTGGGGTCCGTGTTCCACCATCAGACTATACACAGCAAGGGGAGATGATCTTTCCAGCTATATTAAATGTCTTTAGCATTAAATTCTGAAGGACAAACAGGAAACCAGATCCATCACTCAATTTTTTTTCTTCTTCTTCCTTCTTCCTCTTTCCT
This sequence comes from Chionis minor, assembly GCA_013398295.1. Taxonomy (NCBI): domain Eukaryota; kingdom Metazoa; phylum Chordata; class Aves; order Charadriiformes; family Chionidae; genus Chionis; species Chionis minor. The sequence goes on along the minus strand of VZSF01009418.1, from coordinate 234,640 downwards.
GTTCTTTATTCAGAGGAAAAACTGAACACCAGGTACGCGGGGGGTGTGTCTGGGCAGGGCAGGCAAATGGTTTTGTCTGCACTTGCTGCAGGACTCAACTCTCCCTGACACAGCCTCCTCTCTGCCTTAGCAAAACCCAGCTTGTGTTGGATTTCTTTTCATTTCCTTCTAAGCTTTAAGAAAGAAATATATATTTGCAGGGCTGTAGCACGCAGAGGATTTTCTGTGCGCTCCCGGGGACACACAGCACTGCAGGTGAGAACTGAAATAGTAATTAAACTGGAGGGGGTGGTGGGTACAGGCTGGGGGTTTTTTTCTCCCATCTGTATTTCGCAGCCTCTGGGTTGTAAAGAAGCAGGTTTGTAGGAAATGGCTGTTTATGGGGAACGGGTGAATGAAAAATAACCACAAATGCTGCAAAAGTAGGTGGGTTTTCAGTGTGAAAAACATGTTTTTCCAACAAGACCTAGTTGAGAACCCAGAGAGCGGGAGGTCAGCTGACTTCGGGTCTCGTTACAAACAGTCATTGGAAAATGCCGTGCTTGGGGAGCGCTTCCCAGGCACCGAGAAGGATTTCCACACTTGTCACAGTTTGAGCCTAGTGGTGCCCTCCCTGGCAGACGCTGCTGCTCCTGGGTGCGGATCCCACCCAGCCTTTGAAGGCAGGAGGCCCCCCGAGCTGCCCATGGTGGAACAATGTCAAAATCTCAATGGAGATCCCAATATCCGAAATTTAGGAATGCCAGGCTGCCCTCTTCCTGAGCAGACCACCCCAGAGGACAGCCACCAGCCCTACATACCACCCCAGGGCTTCTCCTTCTAAAATCACGAGTCAGGCGACACACAAAATCAGGCCTTTTCCACCTAAAACATAACTCAACAGCTGGGGAGGGCTTTTGAAGGCTGTGAGCCAGGCCGTAACAAAACCTACACGAACACTCTGGTTATTGTGAGGAAAATCAACTCTTGTTTGAGTGCTTCGGCTGCACCTGCTTAAACAGAGAAGAAACCAGCAGGAGCGAAGGAAGGTATTTGCAGGATGCAGTTTTCCCAGGGAAACGGTGACTTTGGGGGGGGGATTGCAACGAAGGACACAAAAAGGGAGAAGGTTGAGACGCAGACAAATCTCACCCACAACACCTGGGATTAAAAAAAATATCTGTATAAAAACCCAGGAGGCTAAAACTTCCAGCTGCTCCCACGCTACCTGAAGCCTGATATTTTTCCCCCCTTACTAACAGAAGAAAAAGTCCTGGCTAGGGGAATCTTGCATTATTTATTGGCAGCTCATGCTGGTGTGTTTAACACTGGCCCTAGAGATAGTGAAGAGCCTGCTCGAGCTCAGCTGATAGGGGAAAATGCATATAGAGACATCTGGAAAAGTAACTAAGTATTATCCCTCAAGGACTACCCGTTTTACATACAAAACACTGAGCAAGCACAGTCAGATACCAGAGGGGCTTTAGCTCTTGCTGATCACGGAGCTCTGAACCAAAATTACACTGCTGTTCAGATGCGTGCAATTCTTGTTGAAATCATTTTCCTTGGTGGAGTGATAAGGCTGATGCCGAAATACTTCAGGGCTCAGGGAAAAAGTGCCGGATGGCAAGTACTGAGCACTGGGGAAGACTGGTCTTCCGTGAGCAGGGGTGGATGGATCAGGCCACCTTCCCCTTCCAGCCCATCAATTCTCTCCCACATTTCAGTGGGCAATTATTTCACCCAGCTTTGAAATTTCCCTTTTGCCACAAACACGATAATAATTAAGAAAAAAAAAAGTAATCTGATGTATCCTCTTGTTTTGATGCTTATGGCAATGCCACAGGTCTTGGCCAGGGCTCTCTTGCAGCAGATGCTGTAGAAACATGACAGCCCCGTGACCAGAGCAGCATCCTTTCACCACGCACTCAAAGCTAACCACCGGCAAAAAGAAGTAAGCTGGGAGTCACTTAAATAAAACGGATTTGAAGACCAGTTTTCCTAAACTGCCCGGATTAATATTGGCTTTGGGAACACCTCGCAGATTTTGCCATGCAATCTGTATGCCCTGCAAGGCTTGCTGAGCCGCACTCAGCCTCTGAGCGTTAAGTTGGCAGATCAGCCCTCAGAGGTCACCGCTAAATTGAGTAGATTTCATTGATTGCACCATTAATTGCCTGCCCAGCGGAAAGCTGCTGCATGATGGACGACCAGTTAATTTGGAGCAGATCGCTCATAGGAAGCTTTATTACAGAGCAAGGCAGTGGCAATTGGCCAGGCAGCAGCAACTACTGCTCTTCCGCTACCTGGCGAGATGGTCAAGCTTATAACCAAACTTACTGACCTCCTTTTTCAGATGTTGCAATAACCAATGTCTCAAATCACAAAATAACGGCAAAAAAAAAAAAAGTGCTGCATATCCCAAATACGTGATTTATATTGAGCTGAAGGCTTGCTGGGAATAAAACGTGGGTGTTAGCTTATTTCTTTGAGCAGCCATCATCACTAAGCTGGCTGGGAAAGAAAGTATTCAATCTGCTTTGCTTGTATATTACCACTAACAAATGTTAGTGCGGAATTTGTTCACAAGGGCGAACTGCAAGAGCTTTTGCTAACTGGAAAGGACAGGAGGAGCCCTGGGTCCCAAGCTGGCACGGCAGGACAGGTGTTTAGGAATACAGTGCCAGCTTTTTATATGAAAACTGCTTAAGCCCATGACTCAGTTACTCCTGATTGATGAGGAACTGGAGATGCTTTGTTTACAGTCCCTTCTGGCAATTTGGGGCTTGCATTTTCTATCTTCTCTTCTGTAAATATGCAGAGAAGACAGCTGTTCTTACCTTTGGCTTCGTTTACAGCTTTACATAAAATTGAAGACCTGATTTAATAGAGTCAGAAGAGACGCAACCCGTTGGCCACCACCTTTAATTATTTGTGCCGATTCCTAAATTCAATCCCCGAGTTTTCTGCCTCCTAATGGTTTGTTGATTCCATGGCTTCTGTGCCGTCTTTCATTTTTCTTTGCCATTTTATTAATCTGAGGACAAAATAAACCTGTGGAGTCTATACAGCAACCTTCAAGAAGGGCTCGCTTTGCTATACCTGGCAGGTTTGGCTGAGTAATTGGTTGCCAGCGCAGCTCTTCAGTAGCCCTGTTGCATGCTGCATCCCTCTGTGAGTTGTTAGCAGAAGCAGAAATAGCATTTGAGGTTTACAAAAGAAAAACATAGGGCCACCGCCTTGTGCTGTGCCACAAAGGGGAGGAAAATCGATATATAACTCACCAAAGATTTGGCCCATGCATTTATCACTGTTTTTTTCTAGGTGAGGCTGCTCTATTTCTGGCTCTCCCCAGGGCTCGCTGCATTACCTGTCAGCCGTGTCCTTCCCCAGGGGAAACCAGAGCTGGCTTTGGTTTGCACAAGCCTTCGTGGAAGTGCTCTGTGATTAGGATTTTGGGTCGCAAGCGGTGGCTAAAGGCCTCTGCCAGCAACAGGACCACAAGCAATAGCCATGCTAAACACGGTGTGAAAGTCACAGCTTCGCCGTTAGACCTCAAAGCACCTTATTACAGACATGCCTCTCCTACAGGTGGGAAGTCCTGGAACAGATATACAGAGACTCAGATATATATAGAAAACCACAAGATGAAGGAATTGGCTTTAACAAATACGGGAAATCCAGCTGCATCACCACAGGAATGAGCCTCCCCTTCCCTCTAGGTGCTTCTTGCCTTGCTGCTACCTCCAGGTAAGACCCGCAGTTCCAGCTTGTCTTATTTAAATGAAATACAAAGCAGTGCAGAATTGCTCTCCGAGCACCATGTGCATCATGCTCTGGTACCTGCTAACCTGGCTCTTACCAAACTCCTGTTGAATCCCGAGCAGAGAGATGCAGGCAGAAAAATCTCAGAGGCAGACAGATCTTCAAACACACAAAATAAAAAGCATCTGCTTTGGGCTGCGTGCCCTTACACAACACTTGCCAATAGAAAAACAACTTCACCATTACTTTTTTTTTTTAATTTCACCTCCTTCACTGTACACGCCTGCTTGTTAAATTATGCATTTAAAGACTAAGTATTTTTCCAACCGCTCTGTGGAAAGTTGCACTTTCTTGCGAGCTCAGAGCTCCCCTCCCGCCGCATGCGCTGCAAACAGCACGGCCCTGCAGGCTAAAATGCAAAACTTCGCCTTTCTTTGTGCCCTTCACGTGCCTCCGTTTGCCAGGAAAGCCTGCCAACTGTGTTCAGGTTCGATATAAGAGACAGAAAGAAAAGGATAATCAGGCAAATTATAAGGGGGAGATTCTCAAAAGAACAAAGCACCTACTTTTCCCTTCCAAGCAGCTGAAGAAGAGAGGCTTTGCAAGCCTGCTTAAAGCCAACTGGGTGATACGCATTTTTCCCAAAAACTGGCAAAATTACTGTTAAAAAAATAAAAAAAAAAATCACTCCATCATTCAGATGGGGGGGGGGAACCCCAAACCACAAAGCAGCAGAACTGCTTAGAGCATTGCAACACTCAGGAGATGAGAGTTGTATTTCACTCCTGCTCCTTTCTGGAGCGCAGGTCCAAGCCTCGGCTCACACCAGCGGCACGTCAGGCCCATTCGGGAAATCAGCGGCACAGGAAGATGTTTGCATTGCGCTAAATGAAGCAAGTCCCCGGCATCGCTGTGGGAAAGCCCAGCTTCCCATCTCAGAGGCAGTTAAACTCTGTCTTCTGCATGTCTCTCCCCACTGAAACTGTCCTCGTTCTGGCTCATTAACCCGAGTGGATATTGCTTCTTTAAGCGATAACACTAATTAGGAAGCGGTAGAAGGCAAGAGCTCTTCTCCCCACACCTACGCAACACGCAGCACACGCGCACAGCGGAACTGCAGCTTTAATTTAGGCAGCGCTTGTCATATAAACTACATCTTACAGACCCATCTCAGCACCTCAGGTTTGCGTGTCAGCAAAATTACCCATCCGATGGGCAAAGGCTGCTCCAACCCCACAGTGCCACGCAAGCCTCAGTTCAGAGTTGGTCCCAGGCAAATTCAACAAATTTCAGCTCACGTGAAAGGGATTAAACCAGCGTTCTCTGACCATAACCACCAAGCAAGAGTCAAGCAATTGGTAACGCCCGATGGGAAACAAGCTCCGGGCCAGAGCATTTCTGAAGCAATGCTATGTCCTCACAACAAAACATCACCTGTGCTGTACAACTCTTATGTATTTAAGTGTCTAGAACTCTCCATTATCTTGCCCTTATTTTAATCTGCGTACGCCTCCAAATCACATTTCTTTTCCCTTGCCCTCCCAGCCCACCAAAGCTTTTTCCAGAGTAACAGACACTAACAATCTCTTCTTGAAATCCCTCTGAGCCCCAGGATCAGCATTGTCTCATGAACGACAATTATTTCCTTCTCTCTCTGTAATTTCTAGGAAAACCTGAAGGGTGCGATTAGACACCAGCTTCTCTAGGAAATGCTAATTTTTCCTACCTGCTTTCATTTCTTCTTCTAATGGATGTAGGTACCACCTTTTCTTCCTCTTGCAACTGTGATCTTCTGCCTGCTAGTCTTCAACTTCAAAAGCTTCTTCTTTAATCATCGATCAGAAACACAGCTTTCCTTCCAAAACCACCCAGCACTGCCCAGAAGTTTCCTGTTTCATCCTCGGAGGTGTCCACTTGCCACCCTGCGAGCAGCAGGAGAAATTAGATAAGTGTAGTAGTATTTTTATAAAGTACTGGATTTTGCTAAGGGAAGAAAGTTAAAAATACACACCAACAAAAAGTCTCCAACAGTCCTCACCCTGTGCCTGAGCTATCTGGGAGCTTTAAATGGGGTTGGATGTTTAAAATGAAACAGAGGTGAATGGCCTCACCTGGGGCCACCAACAAGCACCAGCTGTTTAATCAATAAAGGTCAGCAGATGTCCTGACCTCCTTCAAGCCAACCCAAGACCTGCATCAGTCTGTGAGCAGCCTCCAGGCTTTTAATGAGATTATTCAACCTCTAACATTGTCCAACACAGATTGGGCCACCCCTTCTTGCAGTGACCTGCAGACCCTGCTCTTTAACAGGTGAGCGGATTTTTCAGGGACTGTTGGGGGAGGTGGAGGGCATTACCAGACCCACTGGATGTAATTTTTAATGCCTCAGATCAGGAATAAGACCTGCCTGTGAAGGATGAACCTGTAGGATTTGGGGAATAAGTTTCTGCTGCATCTGAAAGTTTAAATCTTATTTTGTCGTAACAGTTCTGCACAAATATCTGCCCTGAACTGACCGAAAATCTGCACCCACAGTGCCTGGGCTCCTGAACGTGCTCCGCAGAGGTGTGAAGGAGGGAAAAAGTTTCCCCAAGTACAGTGTAACTTCACTGCCACTTTCTACTTTCTTTTTATCTCTTTCCTCTAACTTCCACAATCTCCGATTTCCTCCCTGTACTTCCCAGGTCTTGTGCAGTACCCCCTCTGCAAACCCACGCACCCCAACCCGCTGCCTGTTTGGTGAGGGGAGTCTCCCTGGAAGCGGAGCTGCCTTCTCCACCTCCCAGAAACTCCACCTTCTGCTGCCTCCTCCACCTCCCACTGTACCAGAAACTCGCCAAAGACACAACCTAACGAGTTTTCACATGACCACTAGCGAAACCAACACCCAAAATAGACTGAACTTCACCAACAGCCACCCAGAGGAGTGGCAGCCATCAGACCAGAGCTGCCCCTTCCTCCGTGTCACCAGCTCCGGGCATCAAGTCAGTTCTTCAAAAAACTTTGGTGTGACTGCTGTTACCTCGGTCCTGCTCTCCTCCCTGAAACCCTTCTTTTTCCTGTGATACGCTGCCAAGCGACACAGTGTTGCTGTCATCTCCAAAGGCCTTTTTGAAGCTTAAAAGCGGTCGCTTTGAAATACTTTCTCCTTGATGTGGTCTCCCGTTTTGGACTACCAACAGCCTGGCACTGACACAAAAGCTTTGTATCGCCTCCTGCAAACACAGAGCATCTTCCTCCCCCGGCACAGAAGCTGGTTTAGGGAGATGCCTGGATACATATTAAATTAAATCAAATTCAAAGTGCATGTACCTTGGAACAGCGTCTTCCCATTACCTTCCGAAATCACTGTGCATTTCAAAGCTCCCCATTCGCACCTTGCTTTGAAACAATTCTCATCATCCTCGCAGCAGGTATCCTGCGCACTTCACATCCCGCGGAGCGCTCGGCACAGAGACTTCATTACTTACTGCTGCGGTTGAAGGTAATAAATATCTGATTTGACACAGTTAAATAATTTTTTTTTTATCCAACAACTGACCAAATTGGCCTTCCCTTTACTCACCCACCCCAGCGAGGCTCTGATCTCCGCTTTCTTCGTCTGTAAGGAGGCGGTGATACGGCTCCGCGGGGATGCTGGCAGATCCTTTCAAGATTGTCTGGTGGAGGCACCAGAGATGCAAAGCATTTCATCTGCTGTCATCATGGGCCACATTAAACAACAGGACACATTCAGAAATCACCTGAACACTCGCATTGCATTTGCTGTCAGATCAGGGCTCTGATAACTGAAAGACCATAGGAAGTATTTGATACCACAAGTATCTTGACCCGGGTATTTATTAATAAACTTTAAGCCGTTCAGTAAAATTTATTATCTGGGTCGTAAGCTTAGACTTAGCTGGGAAGTTTGTCTCCGAATGGGCTACCAGACCTCAAACCTATTCCACCCTTCAGTTAACAACGGCACCCAGTACAAACTCACAGCCAGCACAAACAGACCATTAGATGCAGTTAGCATGCATATGGAGTACAAGAAAAACAAAGACAACCAAACCTGGAGAAACTCTCCTCCTACAGGATCAGGACAAGCACAAGCATGGAAGTAATTAAAAAAAAATAATCTAGAAAATAAATTAAAATGGTAAAGAAAACAAGGACAGCCCACCAGAAAGCCACGGGCAGCTTTAGAAATATGGATCATTATTTCATTTGTATAGAGAGTTCATGATGCAGCTGTGCTATGCAATTATTTTACCACAAACCACTACAAATAAAAACCCTGTTACAAAAAAAAAAAGAATATCTAGGTATTGACTTGCAAAAACTAACAGGAGTCTAACCAAAAAAAAAAAAAGGCACATACAAGAAAGGTCTTAATTAGTGGAGACGAAACTTTTAACATTTCAAGCTGATTGAAACAGCAGGATTTCAAATCCAGTCTCCATCGTACAAATGATTTTCTCATTTGTATTTTGTCCAGGTTTTGCAGTTCCAGGTGCTGGGCTGCGAGGTGTTTATCGACTTCAGCTGAGCTGAAGCTCAACACCCCCCACCCGGGAGCCACAGCGGGGCTTCAGCAAGCAGGGGCTCCGTGCATTTGGGTGAAAGGTAATGAAAGGACAAGTAATTCCTCAAAGTGTTTTCATTTTTACTCAGGAAAACGACATTTTAACTCCTTTAGCTCCCTATCACGGTCTTTATTCATGGACTCTCACACCACCGCTGTCTAATCTAACCAGAAACGCTGTGGGGCTGGGACCATCACGGCACCAGGTTTGCAGTGTCAAAGAAAACAGCCTTTGCTGGTCCTACACTAAGAAACATAATTAACAGCCAATTAAAGAGTGATATTGTCGCTGCGCGGGGGATTCTCTGCACGTTAATGAAAGTTGCAAATCTTATTAGACAACCAGCAAGGAGCCAGCAGTAAAACCATGTTTGTTTCCCCAAACAAGCATCTTCCAAGGCTGCAAAATCTTTTTCTCTGCAATAAATGCTCCCAACTTGATCACTGCACCATCTTGTGGGCTCGTGCGCCAGGAGGTAAAACAGCAGAAGTTATTCTCCCTCCTCCGGAATTACAGGAGCACAAAATGCTTACTGGTTTTTTTAAGTGTGTCCTCCTCCTTGCATGCCCTAAATCAAATTCCACCCGTTAAATTCTCAAAATTTTAAGCAGTGTTAGGATCGGCTCACAACATTTGGGCTAAAATTAATTTTAAGGATAAAAATTGAGATGCTGCGTTACAGGAACTGGCAAAACGAGGTGCACGTTTGTCCTACCAGACCACTAAATGATGCATCAACCTTGTCCTCCTTTCCAGGAACACAGGAAATGCGATAAAGCTCTGGCAGCTCAACGTCCGTCGGGTGCTGGGGACATCACTGTGCCTGAACCCGGGGCAAGCGTGGGAAAGGCCGAACGCGCCCCGGCAATTTTGAGCCTTCACTCTTTGCTCAGAGCAAAAATGCCTGTAACGTCTGAGCAACAACAGACAACGCATTTGCGAACGCGGCGGCTGGAAGAAAACAAACCCATAAATTTTCCTCGCACAACACCAATATCGTCTTCGGCGTTCCCTGCTAGAAAACAGCAGCTCCTTTGACAGTGCCTTGCTTCCCCGTCACCAATTCGAAACGAGGGAGAAAAAGTTGAAAAACTGGCTGCTCTTCCACCTGCCTGCAAGAGGGAAGCAGTGAAGTTTCACAAATCGGGAGCCATTTTATTCTGGAAAGGTAAAACATGCAGCATGTCCCTTCCTCCCTTCTCATTAAAGCGGATACAGCCAGCTGAAACCAATTCCGCTGAAGCAGCGGCTACCAAGCCAAGAACAAACACATTGTTAGATTTTAGTTAATAGCTGGGATATATTAATTATAGTAATTTATGGCTTTGCATGAGTGATTATTTTAATGCTGATGTAGATATGATTGTTTTATAATGCTAATCAAGAAATAATGACGATAACCAGCATTTATTTGAAATGTGACGCTTGCGATTTGCAAAAAGGAGACGGGAGTAGGCGTGAGGCAGCCATTTCCCAAAGTTAACATCTCTCCCGCCGATGACACGAGCCACGGAACACTTCCTTCCTTCCCTGTCCTTCAGCATTTCCATGCACCACTGGAAAGAACAAGGGACGAACCCAGTGTACCCCCCAGGAAACCATTTACACAAGGTCCATTTTCATCCCTTCTGCCTCGACGGGGACGGGCCACGAGCTACCCACGATTTGTGCCTCTTGCCAGCATCACCGGACAAATTCCTGGAACGCAGATTGCAGCTCAGTCCTGTCCCAGCTTCTTTGGTGTCCTACACAAAAAGGAGCCTGAGGATTTGAGCCTAGTTTCTACTAAATGTGTACTCACATCACCAAAGTGGTTTTTTTGCAGCTGGTGTCCTCTACACCAGCTCAGCAGAGAGGGAAAGATGCAAACTGAGCATTACCTGGAGCAGCCACTCTCCATCAGGCCAGCACGTATTTTGTGGATAATACGTAATCACTGTTTTCTCTCACAAATGAGTTACTACATGACATTGCCATCTGTTATTGATGAAAACTGGCGCTCAGCCATTCTCATTTTCGTATTTTCTTTCTTTCTGCCTTAATCCTTTCATCTATTTTAGATTTATCCGTGGTTGTTGGCTGTTGTTAAGTGCCAGGGACTCTTGCCAACTGTTCTCTTAAACCTTTAGAAAATCCAAACTAATTGTATTTTTAAATCAGGATTATTTTTTTTTCCTATTGCTTATTCCCCAACACTGGAAAGTTGCTGTGCTCCAAATGTAATCAAAACAGAATGATTTTATTTCCCCTCCCCCCAAGCACTGTAAAATAAATAATAAGATTATATATGCTCCCACGTAAGAGCACAGTAATATGTTTAGGACACCTATTTTGTTCTAAAGGCACCACATTCCGATAGGAATAACATTCTTCCTCTTAGCAAAAACCAGCCTGTTCAAGGATCCCTGGTGAGGAACTTTGTTTTTGATGAAAACAATAAACAAGTAATACTAAAATGAAACTCATGAATAGTTAACTATAATGGATACCACCAACTTGCAGCCTCAATAAACCCAGATAAACTGTTTCCTGTTTATATAAGTATTCCCAAATCCATTTTTCTCTATTTTAATGAGATAATTCTGATACATACTAGAAAGAAAGAACAATTACAAAAACGAGCTGCAGCAAACACCTATCTTGAGCAAATTAAAGTCAAGCAAAAATTTGCCAAGTTGTTTCTGTTTACGGAGGGCGTGTGGTTACACTTACCCTCATTACCATTAATGGTGTACAGATTCTCGTTTTGAAAACGGCGGATTTCTTGTGCTCTTTCTGAAACCTTTAAAACCATTTTTATTCCCAACACATATTGTATCAGCTAAGAAAATGTTGTCTGTCAACACATTCTAATACACAAGCTCTTAAAAATCAGGCAAAAATAGTTTTGGTTCATTAAACACTTGGAGCAGAATGTAACCCTACTTTAAAATTTTAATTAAAATAAACATTGGAGCAACCTGTTCTTCATACTGCTCAAATGCACATTCAGAGAGAAGCGAATTAGGTCCAAACAAGTTTTGAATACTCCATTTCCCAAGTTGAATGTTTACATTGAACCCCCCATGCATCACTGTAACGTTCCTAGGAAAAATCCAGATTAATTTACCTGCGCGTTGTAGCATCGGGCACTCTACGGGGGTTTGACATTTCTCTGAAAAATGTTAAACCTGTTCTTCCATAATTAAAGTACCTAACTCTGATTTTTCAATGAGAAAACTGTGAAATCCCCCATTTCACGCAATTTATGTCCCAAGCACAGATGGGTGTACTAGTTCCACCAATATCACAGAATCCCTGGGGTCAGAAGGGACCTCTGGAGATCATCAGGTCCGATCCCCCTGCCAGAGCAGGGTCACCCAGAGCAGGTGGCACAGGATGGCGTCCAGGCGGGTTGGGAATGTCTCCAGAGTCGGAGACTCCACCACCTCTCTGGGCAGCCTGTGCCAGGGCTCTGCCACCCTCACAGGACAGAAGTTCCTCCTCATGTTCAGATGGAACTTCCGATGGTCAAGTTTCTGCCCGTTCCCTCTTGTCCCTTCACTGGGCACCACTGGAAACAGACTGGCCCCCTCCTCCCGACATCCTCCCTTGCAGTATTGATCAGCATTGATGAGACCCCTCCTCAGTCTGCTCTTCTCCAGGCTAAACAGACTCAACTCCCTCAGCCTTTCCTCATAAGGAAGATGTTCCAGCCCCCTGAGCATCTTCGCAGCCCTTTGCTGTCCCCTCTCCAGCAGTTCCCTGTCCTCCTTGAACCGGGGAGCCCAGCACCAGACACGGGACTCCAGCTGCAGGACTCCCAGGTAACCAAGTCAGAAGTTAAAAGTCGAGAAAACAGATTCAGGTCTTAACCTACACTGCACAGGGAAGCGCAGTCCCTCACATCTCATCTGTGATCCAGGCCTGGAATAACGTTTATGTTCCACTGTCCCCATTCCCCCTTGTCCCATCGCAGAACTAAGCAAGCTCACGCTGCAACAGTGGGTTTAGGAACTACAAATCCTTCAGGAAAGCTGCATCCCGCTTTTTATTTTATGGCAACCAGGAACTGTTGCCCTAAATTACTACAGCAAAAATATATTACTAATCGCATAAACCACCACTTCTGATCGAAGGGTGTTTTGTTAGCTGTCCTGAATGGCTGTTTCCTAGCCTCATCCCCTTTGGAAAACTTCCAGTTGGGTGGAAGTTTCCATCACTTTCAGAAGCATTATCAAGGTATCTTCTACTTGGGTACGCGCAGTTATCGTTACCTCAGTTCTTCGCACTGAATAAGCAGGCGCTCACAAGCAATTCGTTTATTAACGATGTTTACCTTTTCCAAAAAGCACACCCTGTGGAAAACAGTACCAAAACCTTCCACTTGGTGACACCAAGTGGGCAAAACAATCAGCAACATCTGCATTATGTCGGCCTCAGTCGCTCCAGGTTTGACAAGAACCTTACACCGCACACCTCTACGGAGCAAAGCGTTGCAGCCTGCCAGCTACACCGACACAACCAACCTAGAGCCAAGTTTTGGGCTCAGATGCTCTTTTCATTTATGCATTTCCATTGTAAGGCCCCAAAATTGCCCCCAAACCCTTTATTTGTCAACCACTAATCTAGACCAATCTCGGAATGAGTCATTATCACAAAAGCAGCCTTTTTCACTCTTACTAGCGACACTGAAGAATGCCGACAAGGCGCAGAGCGTGAGCCTCTCTTCCTTTTCTCCACGTCTGGCAAATAATTTTAGATTCACACATTTGGGTCATTATTTCAGAGACAGAGAACACTGGCTAGGAATGCTATTGCTGCAGGAACAGATTCTGCCATCTCTGCAGCAGACTTTAAAAAAAGTTTGAGGCCAAAATAATGAAGAAATAGCAAGCCTGGAACAAGCTACAGAAATAGCTGCATTTGCTCTTCTTGCTGTCAGGGGTATTTAAGGGCTCAGCTCTCCAGTAATTACAGCAGTAGTATTAGTATCACTTCTTTGAACTGTTTAAAGCAAGTAAATTAATAAACACCAGCTAGAATGCTTACACAACTAAAACCCATTTACATCATCTGCAGCGTAAATACATCTACTTTATCCAGTTATACAGCAAGTTATAGAAGCACTCAGCGTGTTTATTAAAAATGCGTTGGGTAATGGAAGGTCACTCCTTAATGCGGTGAAGAGACAAAAACCAGACCCAGTTGGGGGGTTTGAGAGAATTTTAATATATGTGTAATCAAAACTGTAACTGTTACCATTTCTTAACATCTTAGTGCAAAAAAATATGTAGTGTTGACAAACACTAGCCTCCAAGCTCAGGATCATTGTTTTGTTGGATTCCTTCCTCCTCAAGACATTTTCAGCACCAACACCTGTAACAGAACAGCAAAGATAAGTTACCCATTCAACACTAAATATTAACCCCTGTGTTAACGTACAAGATATCATCAGAAAAACCTTTGTTCACCACTAGTCAATCTGCCGGTAATTCCAGCTAATTTTGGTTAGTTTCATCATATGATATCTTTAGGTAAATTGATACATTTCTAGAACAAGCAAGACTGTTATCCCTTTGCTCGACAGTGCTGCCAGCAAAACTGTAGTGCTCTAATACATTACTGTCCTTATTTTAGTCTAAGTATTTTTTGCCTAGAACTTCATTAATTATACTTTTATAGCTAAGAATATACAAAAATAGAACCAACGAATGAGAATGTTCCCACTGAGACTGCAGCCAAAAACCATCACAATAAACTAAGAGCACACCAGATATTAAACTCACCCAGAGTCATTTCCTGCTCTTGTGTCTCTCTGCCTTCCACAGGACTTGCGAAGAGCTGTAACATCAATTAGTAGGTATTAGTAACAATTAGCTCATGGCAGCCCAGACTTGCTGCAAGCTCTACCTAAATATGGACATACCAGGACATAAGTATCAGGCTTTCAATTTTGAGGAAGACAGAAGGGAAAACAGATCGACTCAAGCTGTAACGTCTGAACCCACAAAATAAGCCTCTTAAGTTTTTGGCAGCCTATAAACCTCATTTATTCTCAATTTAGATTCCACCTGGTATAAAACTCTACATGGTCCAGTGAAATTCATCACTTACCTTCATGTTAGGGCCATCTCCGAAGAGCAACCTGCTCCCAGTCCTGATTGTGTCACATTTATCTGGAAAGACCAGGCTCTGCAGATAAAAGTGGAGCAGACAGACATGAAGCTCTGCCAGATATTACAAGAGCACTTTTCACAGAAAGCAAGTATAAAGAGAAGTTGCCCGATTAGTTCTAGAAGATAAATTTCTAGGATTTAAACTCTGCATGCACGTAGCTGTTTTTCAGACAAATAAGAAGGTTATCGTCAGTTCTCGCATCTGACGGCACTTCCTATTCAGGGTTATCATCACCAACAGCCAACAACTTCACACTGGACTACTTAAAACACGGTAATTGCATTATCTTGAACCAACAGTTATTGATTTTCCACTTTGTTTATAAAAGGCACGCATAAAACTAGTTTTAATTCGTTTTGTATTTGTTTAACTTGCTTTAAGATGTAATTAATACAGGTTATTTTACTGTATTTCATTGCTTTAGAGCATACAAGTTAAGGCCTAGAACTTTCTCAACAACTTTGCACAGCTTAGTACAAAATAAACTTTTACTTACTCTTTATTTCAAGATATCTTTCTGCTGTGGGAATAAAAGCAAAAGAAGCATTACTAGAACACTCTTGAGCAGTAATTTTAGAAAATTATCGAGTATGTTAAACCAGAAAACAAATAAAAAACCTCACACAAATAAAAAACCCACCAATTCCAGAACCTCACCACCAACAATCTGCTTGCAATTCTACCACAGCTGTCTGTGTTGATATCATGAACCACCAAAATATTTTTATCAGACAGCTTTTCGTTATTAACGATCTTCTTTAAACTGTTTTTATTCAGGAAACTTGGAAGTCTCGCTTATCCATCCAGCTTGCTTGACTGGCTCTACCACAAGGGCAACTTTTAAATTGGAACTCCTCACACCACCAACGCAGAGGTACTAACGTTCATTGCACAGAAAAAGGTCTGCCACATCGAGCAAACAAAAAAGCGACATGTTGCCTAAAAGTAAGGCCGTAAAAATAGTAATATTAAAAAAACCACCCATATTAGGCATACAAATGCCCAGCGCTGACCACAAAAGCGTTACCTCTACAGGCCTTACCCAGCTCTGAGCTCGGCAGGACCCTGCGGGCGGCACGGGAAGAGCCCGAGCGCAGCCAAGAGGCTCATGAGGAGGGAAGAGCCGAGCACGAACAGGCCTCGCCCCGCCAGGCCTCCGGCCCCGAGCTCCAGGCAGCACGGCCCGGCCCGCGGCCATTTTACCTCACACACCACACCGCTCCCGGCCTCCCGTCCCAACCTACCGGGCAGCCGTTCCAGCCCCGCCGGCGGGTTCCCGGGAGCGCCCGGTGCCGCTGTTCGCCCCCATGGCCGCTCTGTGGGGACAAGGGCAGTCAGCGCTGCGTGCTCCGAGGCCACATCCCGGCCCGTTCTCCCTCACACCACCACCACCACCGCCGCCCCCGCCATTGCCGCCAGCCCGGGACGGTCGGGCCCAGCCAGGGCGGCACGGCGGACCCCAGCGCTGCCGAGGGGACCGCACCTCAACCCGCTCAGTGATAAGCCGGGCCTCCGCCTCCCCGCCGTGCCGCAAGGCCCGGCCCACTCCAGCGACCGACCCCCACCTTCCGCCGGGCGCGCAGCAGGAAAAGGCAGGAACTTCCGCGGCCGGCGCTTATAAGGGCCTGGGACGTACCACCCCGCGGCGAGGGGGGGGGGAGCGGGGCCGGGCCACGGCTGCCGCAAGGCGGGGGTGGGCCGAGGCGGCCATTTCCTGCGGCGCCGTCCCGTAGGGAGGCGGGACGCCGGACTGGGGCTGCCCTCAGCCGCGCTGGGCGGGAATTCCTGATTTTAGGCGCCCACCTACTCGGTGGGAAGCAGGGAAGGTCGTTACGGCTGGGCGGAGACCTGCATCTCGCCCCACTGAGGGAGGCGGAGAGAGCAGCCACAGGCCCTTCAGCGGGGAGGGCCCGCCCCCCATGAGCTGAGTTGCAGCAAAACCGTGTGATTCCAGACCACTTTTATTTGGAATAGAACAGCTGTTTAAATAAAAGTCTTATTATTTTCACATTATAATGTCATCTTGAACTGAAAATACGGGGGTTTGGGTTGCTTTTTCCCCTGTCAAACACACTCATCTTCCAAAAAAACCCCAAAACCAGCCCTCGCTTCCAAGCCTCGCCATGGGCTCCGCACTCGGAGCCTGCCTGAGGCCAGCGGTGGGCACAGAGCCCGAAATGCCCACCTCGGTTTCTTCCGCACAATGGAACAGTCACCCAAGCCAAATGAACCAAGAAAACTCCAAAATAATAGCGGCTTTTTAAACAGCCGAAACTTCCAAGAGGAGGACTAGCGTGGTCCTGTAACAAGTCACCTAAAATTAAGAACCATTTTTCCCTCTGAGGATCCTCCAGCAAAAGCCAAAGCTGAACTTTTCCTTCTTGCAATTTTCAACATAAGTTCATTTCAGCAAAATACAGAGGTTGCACTTGTCAGTATCGGAACATTATTTCTGCATCAAATTCCTCAAAGGTGACCTTTGTAGGTCTTGCATTCTATTACGCAAAGAATTCCAATTACTTAATTTTCCTCCTTACACTGAAATTTTGTCTAACCTGGAGTACACTAATATCTGGGAGTTCAGTGAAAGATCAAGAACCCATTAGCCAAGAGCAAAACAGCTGACTACCAAGAGAAAGGGACTTAGAACAAAATGATGCAATCTCTCTCTAGGTTAAATTTAGTTTTAAGGTAACCACATTGAGGAAAACACATTCACTAAAGCTTCAGTGCTCACTTTTAATCAGCAAAACCCAGCAGTTCGTGTTCAGGTAACTAAGGAAGACCAAAGCTAGAATTCCTGATAGCAGCAAACACTTTTCAAGGCTCCTCTGTACATCAAAAAGCAAACCCAAGCAGACAACTACAAAAAAAAAAAACCCTCTTTATAGGGCCCTTCCACCATAAACCTCTGTTTTTCTTGCAGCTAAGCTACCACCGTCTCATTAACACATATAACCCTCCCCCAAACCATAAACACAACAGACTCGACTAGCATGGAGGCATTTTTAAAGCATATTTATGACTACCTAGAAGACAGAATCCATGTTAATGGCGCCTCTTCCTCGAACACAAGCCTTTGCCTACATTGCTTTTCTTGATTTCACACACCTCAGATCTTCTGTATCAGTTGAAGAGATTCTCCATTCCCATTCTGCCCTTCCTACAAGTTAGTCTGTCCTGCACCGGGCTCAAGTTATGACTATTTACATGGAGATACAGTGGTTATCAGCAACGTTAACAGTAGAGCACAACCAGCTGCTGAGCTTAAAAACATGCAGGGGTTCACAACAATGCAGAAGCCCGTTGTCATAGTCCAGGTGCACAACTCCTATCTACCATCTCCTTTCCAGAAAAGGAAAAGTCATAATGGATTCAAAGCAGTAATACAAAGCAAAGGTTTACTGGCAAAGAGACACCGGATAAATAAATTTTATCAGGATGTTGAGAAATGGGTATGGCATGATTCCATTTGAAAGCTTTGGAAGGGGTATTAATGAAAGCACACGTTAAAATGAATTATTACAGTGATCAGACAGTGCAGTCCTTTACTCTCAACAGTACTTTTATGAGACATATTTATATATTCAATAATTAAATATAAAATCAAGGATGAGTGTCACAAAACAAGGAAATAATAAGGCTTGAAGCCCTGTCAGTTCCCAGATTACCCTTCTAGTCACTGTACCTTTCATTTTACCTTTAATTTTACATGCTGCTATTCTTACACATAATAAAGCAATAAGAAAAGTTAATTGCAGGTTCCTTGCTTTTGTGAAGCCTCAAACCTACTTCAACTTAGTACAAAAATAGGAGGAAAAGAGACAAAACATCTGTTTGTTAAAAAGCAGAAAGGGGAAGAGATATTCATAGACATTTTGGACTGACAGAACCTAGGAAACAGGGACAATGCAAACAAATTTTCAGACTATGAAAATGTAGCAGACAATGTTTTTGCTACTCATTCTGTTTACCAGAATGTGATGTGCTAGCATTATTCCTTATTTAGAATTATTGGCAATCAAAATAAATGCCATAGGCAAGAAGAAAAAATTGCAGTTGCACACTGATCAAACCTTTTTCCTACCCTAGAGAGGCTATGCGGGTAAAAAAGCTGAATGTAACAAGTCAACCATGTGCACAGCCACATGTACTATACAGTAAGAACATTCAAAAGTATTGACATGAGACAGTGATCCTATAGTTTTCCTTTTCTCTTTTAGTTATATATATATAGTTAAACAGCACATAGGAAAACACCACTATAGCTTTCACCGTGGCCGACAGGAAAATTCTCACAAATATAAAAGTGTATGTTTTTAAATTGTTAGATTTCTTCAAAACATAATACAGATAAAATGAAAGAAATATAATTTCTCATCACGTAACATAAAGAAAATTAAACCCTTGGGAATTTACACAATTCTCAAACATCCCATTTTGCAGTCTTGAACATCTCAAACCCTACTACAGCAGAATACGGTATCGCCAAAATAAATGAGCAGAATTCCTTGAGAGCAGTGATGCTACTTGGATACTACGTGAAATTTCACTGTACTAAAACGTTTAACTTAGATTTACATTCAGTATTTTGGAAGAAGGGAACGTCACAGTCCCTTCATGCTTTATCCTTGGCTGGCTGCCTACCCAGGAAGCGTTATTGTTATTACTTCAAGAGGAAAGGAAAGGTGCTGGTAAGAGCCAGAAGGGCAAGGCAATGACGTCGATTAAGAAATGCCCTGTTCTTTGGATGAACTATGTAAAATATTTTGTTAAAAGACTCCATGTTAAAAATATCAAGAACAAAAAGGTCGTCTTAAAAATACAGAGCATTTCTGCCTCTTCTTTTAAGTTCAAAGCCTGGCGGGGGGAAAGCGTTTTGCTAGAATTAACTACACGTTTGCCGTAATAAACATATATGACAATGCCCTGCGTAACACAGGGCCAACCACAGACTCCAGACAAACGTGACTGCTTTAGGTTTCAAGTGGTATGCGCATCTCTATTTTTGTATAAAAGGAACAGAGACACTTCTGCAACCTTCACTGCAGAGTCTTTGCCAGTGTCCAGCTTTTGGGCAAAGGAAATTTTGCCACACTGCAGAGTCACAATCTTGAGGACCAGAATGTAAAAACAATCATGATTCAGTGTCTGATCCAGAACTGCTTTCCCGGCTGATTTCAATTTGTAGAGATGGTAAATTATCCAATCGACTCTTTTTTTGCCGAGACTGTTCTTTTTCCTTAATGAGAGCACCCCAAACCCGCTGGAGCTCTGAATCATCTTCCTCTGGAGATGCCACAGAGTTTTCAGGTTTATCTGAAGTCTTTTCTTGTGTCTTCGGAGCAGACCCTAATCGGGTCCATAAATTACCTAAACAGATGAAAAACAAACATTTTTTAAAAACAAAAGACAAGGCTAAGAGGAATTCTAGAGGAAGTCTGAGGAACCTGGTCTTAAATTCACTGCATCTCTTTAAGCTCCTCATACTCCTCCCACCATAATGTTTGGCATGGAACTTACTACGCTTTGAAGCGGTAGTTGAAATTAAAATATGCTCAGTGCAGTCCCGTCCACTGTTTCCCATTTGCAGAGAATGCTTCACACAGGTCTGAAGGTGCCATTTCATCCGTTACATTCACTTTAGGGCCCTGTTTTGGCCACAGTTTTAAAGTGGTCCTCTACTTTTAAGCATACTTACATAAAAATATCGCTTACAAAAATACTCAGCTCAACCTACCTACATATATTTACATTTCAAAGCTCTGAACAAACATTTGCAAATTCATCTTTAGTTTCACTCAGCTGAACATGCTTCATGCTTTTCTGCTGAAATTTCTCTTACCCTCTAAAATCAAACCCAATGCAGTATTACATTTTCTCCATGAAACTAACCTGATTTCTTCTCTCTGGTATCAGAGTAAAGACCTTTTACATCTTGCTTGGGGATTCCTAACCGGCTGTGTACATCTGATATTGGTTCTCGACGAGGAGCAGAAGTACTACTTGGAGGTTTAATTTCAGGAGAATGTGGTCTTTTTCCCAGTCTTTGCCGCACATCTAGTGATATTTTCAGTGATTAAAATTAGAAAAATCAGATTAATTTACTTTACCTCTGCCAGCTAATTTTATCTTCATTGCACAATTTGAAGAATTGTGCACTAGACAGATTCTCTGTTTTGATCTTTTTTGTAGACTTTTTACTAAGTCTTTCAGTCCTGGCAATACCTGTAATAAAACTTATCCAGATTTCACTTTTTTTTTTTTTGGCAATGTATTTGACATTTAATGTCTTCAGGTTACACTATGTACAGAAGATCACAAGGGAGTAGGTTATACTGTGGCTTGCTGCATTTCTGTTTTAGCAGCACAGCATGTACGTATCCAGCATGAGCTATGATCATACAAAAACTGGTATGCCTTCAACAATTCTTTTTGGATAAAAGATACCTTGTTTTAGAATCCTAATACTTCTGCTTGATATTTTACAGAATAGAATGAAAAACAGAATATAAGAATCCTAAGTATACTGAGACTTAACCCATGATGCGAGTCTTGCATTGTGAAGTTTGCCTGGTTTAGCCAGACATTCCTGGTCTTAAAAGAGGTTTCAAACAAAAACATAAAGGCAAAGTTATAGGATTTATGTGCCAACTTGTCAGAGCCCCAAAACGTGTAGGAGGGATAAAATACACTAACATAACTTCTACATCACATTCATACAAAATAGCATCTTTCACTTATCAGCCAGATAATCCTCTGGATACCATGTATTGTCAAAAGCAGCTGAAATTACCCATACTGGAGTCAAAAAAGCAAGAGTCAATTAAGCCCCAAAATGAATCCTGCCAATTGAAAAAACACATCCATATTGATGTATACATGTTCTTTCATTTAAGTAGCTAGTGTTTCAGGTTTCATTTTCTACACGAGCTTCCCCACATGCTAAGCTTTTCAGAGTCATACAGAATCTCTGCCTCAAGGAATAAGGAAATCAAAAGACCAAGTGTGGGGGGGGAGATAGAAACAGGCAAGTAAATTGGATAAAAATAAACGTCACTCTTTTATTCAAATGTACTTCATTTTTCCCTAAAGCAAGCCCCAATTCAGTCTCTTAGTGAAGGAAAAGTAACTGTATGGATGCAGAAACTGCCGCTGAACAGAATTCCCCCCCGGTTTGTTAGTTGCAGGGGAGCACCGTTGTGAAGTGAATATATCCATTTTAATTCTGCAATTCTGCACAATGTAAGACTTTAAAATTACCTGATTTTACAGTGCTGTTTGGCTGACGTGACCCAATATTATTCTGACGTTTCTCTTCTAACAGTAGTCTTACATCTGCAACTTTCTCTGATGATCCTTTACTGCCAATCCGATTTTTGATGTTACTGGTTGCTACACTATCTGCTCGCATGGAATTCCTAGGCAAAAAAAAATAGATTTAATGCCCCTTAAATGAAATGAAACCTAGTACAGTTCTTAAGTCTTCTTGTGTGTAAAATTACACCATAAAAAACCGGAATATCAGGATTTCTCTACTAAGAAACAGAGGTAAAAACATTACTTAGAAGAGCACGTGTCCCAGTCAGAATCCTAAGCTTAGCAATAATCACAGGAATACCTCCGTATCCATTTCAAGGCAGGTATTGAGTTTGTCTCCTTAAGGCTGTGTCTCTGGGTCAAAATTCAGAGCAGATAAGCAACCTCGAAAATCGCTGAAAGACTTGACATTATAATGAAGTATAATCATATTACTGAAGGGATGCATGTTAAAGGTATTTTAATAATCTACAATTTAGGGTTATTCTTCTTTCTGAGAAAAAAGAGCAAAGGGAAAAGAGAAAGAGGAGTTATTTCTCCCCAGCCTGCCTAGCTAGCTATGAAAGGCAAGAAGTTAATTGTGCTTGCCTACATGCATTTCTATTGATTCCACTTTGAGCTTCATTATTATCAGTGAGCAGGGTTACATAAATCTGCAAAAGCAACTATATTTTTTTTAATTTTAGTTGTAATTAAAAGCCTGTATCAGTGTTTGCTGCATTTTGTATCTTTTTAAAATACCTCCTACAAAATCATGTTAACAATTGGAAAAGTAGCTTCACCAGTTTGTCTTTAAGCTTTGACAGCTCTGTCACTAATTAAAATTTAGAACACCTTTCCAGTGACAAATTAAAGAATAAGAAACTTGTACCTAATATTTTTCAGTTGTGATTCCACCTCATCTGCGTACATCGTCATTTTCATGCTCTTTTTGGGAGAGGGCGTTGATATCATTTTCAGTTCAAGATCATAGTCCATTTCATCAGAATCAGACGCACTAGCGCTCGATCGTCTCGCTGCACTGCGGTCTCGGGATTGTTTGAAAGCTTGCAGTTCATCACGGTACTCTACCACAACTCTGTCATCTTCATCCATATCCTGATCTTCTTCCTCCTCCTCTTCCTCCTCAATAGGCTCTTCAGGAACATTTATTAAGCCTGTAGCAAAACAAACCAATTACAATAAACTGAAGTTTATCATACATATAAGGTACCTTAAAAACCAATGCAAAAAAACCCCCAAACAACTCTATAGTTAATGATCCTCTACAAATGAATCTCTGTAGTTCTCTAAGGCTAAAGAGAATGACTACTTTGCAAAATATTCTAAGTGGAAACTATTACAGAATAGTTTAAATGGAAGAAAATCGCCACAGGACCGAAAAAGTCCATGGTGTTCACCATCTCAGAAGCCTGCTCAAGTGTAAAGCTGGACTGAGTATACAAAGTACAACTGTCTCTTGTAGGAGGGGTGGTTCATACTTCCTGAACCGAGCATAACAATGGCTCCGTAACAATCCTTTCAAGTCCTGTGAGCAGCATTGCCAAAAAGGCATTATCACATACTCTGATTTAAATATAAATCAACAACTTCAAATTTAGTCATCGGCAGCGTGCCAGCATCTTTTCAGAAAGCAGTACATTATCAACATGCAAAATCTTCCACAAGATTTGCTGCATCCATGGCTGTATTTTTAACAGGCCACTCACGTGAAACTTTCCCACTGTATTTGTCTCATGTCAAAGACTTTTACACCAATTATTCTTCTAATGCACACCCCTTACCTTAGGGAGCAGATCAAGATATTCAAGACTAATAGAATTTTCTAATCTGTATTGTTCTACATTTACACCTTGCTTTTTCATAGAAGAATTGACATAGCAAGTAGGGCAAATTGTCAAGATGTTTAAAGAAGTTATCCCTTTTTTTTGCCCTTGATGCTATAGCCCCCGTGGCCTAAGTTTATAAGAGAAAAATATCACCTAAAAAGTAGCTATTTTGGTAAGCCAATGAGCGGTGTGCAGTTTCTGCCTCAGTTGTTCCCTGCAAACTCTTGAAATGTGATATTCAGTTATAGATATATTCTTTTAAAAGTAAACTTCACTTTCATGCACCGCAGGGGATTAGATGAGGTGTTGTTTAAGGAAGGTCCTTTCCAACCCTGCATTCCCCAGTTGTGTTCTTACAGGGTCGACATCTTGGCATCAATTACCTGAATGACGATGTTTATAAGGAGCCGTCAAACCAACATCATCCCCAATAAGTGTCCTTTTCTTTATCACGTCCCGATGGATTCGACGTGAATGGTATCTTCGTTTCCTGAAACACCATAAAAAGAATTACATTCCTGTCACAGAAAAGGCGTAACAAAGGAGCCATATTCAGTCCGGGATTAATCATACACAATTATCACTCACTTTAACAGCAGACATACATTTATGTTAGAGATCTAAATGCTTTGAATATTAATATTCTGTATTCCCATGAGAAAATACTCCCCTTGCAAATTCATATTCACATTGCAAAAACGTTATTTATGCATAAGAAGCATCTACATAAACTGAAGAGAAAGAAAATCCATGAATTAAAACAGTTTTAGACCATCTTGTGTGTCCAATTACCCGCAACGTTCCAATTCCTCTATCCAATACTCACCAAGAATTGCTAAGAATCCCCTTCATGCCTCCATAATTTGGATTGCCGTATTTCATGTAATACTGGCTTCGCCTTGCAGCCCCCAGCTCTTTTTTGTCATCTGAAAAAACATAAAGGAATATTTCCCTCTTAGAATATATCTCACAACACTAGCATAAAAATAAATAACCATCCGGTCACAGACACAGAGAGTGAAAGCAGGATGGAATATCTCTTACAGATCAGCATTACTTCAATCTCCTTCACAAAGGACACAATTTTGCTGACACCTCTGAAATTTCTCCTACCACCACAGTTTTATTTGTGCCTAGAAACTTAATTCCAGGGAGACTGAGTTTCTACATATCAGCTTAAAAGAGCATTACGTCCCACTGTAACTGCTGGAGGCTATACTTACCTTATTCATGACCTTCCTTTTCTTTATGGATGTGTCACTTCCCACAGGGCCCAGAAATTATATGGATTTTCATTTTACTCAAACATCCTGTAATATCTCAACTTTATTTAGCAGTAATTTCCACTAATACTTCATCAGCATCTCAAATGATTTTCATATTTATAAAACATGAAATTTACCTCTGTGGAGAAGGGCATCACAAAACCTATTCTGTGGTATTGGGAAGAATGCCCTGAGCCCAAGATAAAATTTTTGTGTACAATAATTTTCATACAACTTGAACTGGATTTAATTCACACATTAAATGTGGATTTATTGCAAAATCTTAATATCTAATGATTAACAAAAACCCTAAAAATTTTGCAAATAAAAATTAGGTACTTCGAGTCATTAGTCAACAAATAAAAACTACAACAAGCAATTAATTCATTATGCTTGTTAAGCTGTTCATTTACCTTTAGTAGCAAATCTCATGAATAGCTTGTTTCCTTTAGCCAGTTTATTGGCAGGGCGAAGATCATTACGCAGGAGAGAATCCTCTTCTACCTGGGAGAGGGCATCCAACTTTGGGGGGCAAAAAAGGTATTTTGGACTCAAAAATAAAATTACTGTTGAACAAAAACGGATTGCTTACAGAGAAGCAATCAACTGATTATTAAGAAAGTTACTTTGCAAATTATGTTCAAATGAACTCTGCTTTTTTCTTGACAAACTAATGTCAATTTTTAAATTTGTCCTGAGGATTTGAGTATTTCCTTCTCTTGCTTCATAACTTTATCACCGATTACTAAATCAAATAGTTTTCAAACAACACTATACTACTGAGTGAAACGCAGAAAATAAATAGCACAACTTGGACACTGAAAAATAACCATTTGATTTTCTTGCTTGTTTCATATCTAAATGATTTTAGCAACAGGTTCTCTTGCCCTCACACGCTAAAAGGTGCTTTTTTTTTCCCATTTATATCTGCTTTACGGAAACTAAAATTCAGATGTCCATGATGTATGAGTGTTCACTGAGCCACTCCTAAAGAAAATACTAATCACACCTATTATACATTCAGCCAGTGAAGATTAAATTACTTACAAAACATCAATGCGTATGCTGATTCCCACACATATCTATGGACAGCCTAAATCCTATTTGTCTCTAAGCGCCGCCTTCACGGCTGAAAGGCCGCTGCCATCCATTATTGTTCTTTTTTTGTCCCCTCTCGGAACAGAGCAGCCAGTCTAGCTCTGACATGCTGGATGCCCAACCACTCTTTAAAATCTACTTTCACAAAACACTCTTACACAGCTATTCTCACCTGTGCACTTCCTGTCATTTCCCCATCAAATTTACTTTGATAATTGTATTGTGAATTGCAAATATATATGGTTAAAACTACAAGGTTATGAAGACTTTACACCAATCAGAGCAAAACTTCCACAAGAGTGTTTTCACTTTGCTTCTGTACTCACCTCAACGTCGCTTGGATTGTCATCCTCAACCTCACCTTCTTCTGTCTCATCATCAGAACTTTCATCCTGTTTTTCTAAGAAGGGAAATAATTGGGGGGGGGGAATAACCTCCATTTTAGTGTGTCAGTCACATTTGATTATTACTACCCGCATTCTCTAAAAACAAACTGAAGGTGTTATCCTTTCTTCTGTGCAGCCTGGAGAATAATCAAAACAGTAAATGTCTACAGAAATTTGAGGCACGCAGGAGCACAGAGTAACATTAACTAGACAGCCCGTGTGCAGATAACTGCCTGCAGCAGCACACATGGATTATTAATTTAATTCTTTGAAAGCAAATTAAATTGCACTGCATTTCAGGGTATGAGAAAGATCAGCAAGGCCAAGAGTGCAAAAGGTGTTTAAAAGCCTATTTCCTTCAGCCTCCTTTAAAATGCTGCAAGTGCCTACAAGCATCCAATGCTAAAAATGCAAAAACCAACCCCTTAGCGGCTTTATTTCAAAGTGACATAACTAACAGAGGAGTGCATGTTTCCAGACCTAATAAAATTGGGAGATGCTTGCATAGATTTTTCAGGGTTCTTTTATCTCAGTGTAAGAAAATTGATATCAGAATTATTTTTTTTCCTCAAACAGTCCTCAGAAAAAAATAAACAGCTATGAATGTGGACAGCTATCAACATATACCAATACCATTTGCAAAGATCTCAAAGTACTTCATAGACATAAGACTGAAAAAAACCAAACTCTTACATTTCATAGTTCCTTATCTTAAACGTCATCCAACAATACACTTTAAAACTTACAATAGAGTGCAGCAGATGTTAAAAAGATCCTAAAAATATACGCAAGTTCAAAGAAAAGAGTAAAGTCCAATTAATCAAACTGAAGCTGAAGTGAGAGTTTAGGTAAACAAATTAACCAAATTAAAGCCTGAATAATTAGGTTCCATCAGGGACAAGATTCAAGCACTTCCCTCCCCACCAAATTATAAGCTTTTTGCTCTTCTCACAGTGAAGACCAGCCTCTTGTTTCCCTAAATACCTAAACAGCCCTCAAATTCCTATCTAAAAAAGGAATGCAACTAAACCAGATTGCTCCAGTGTATCTGTGTGCATTTCACACCTTAAGATGTAACTGAACAGTTTGTACTTTACCTAATAACCCACTTTTCCAGATGAACAGGTGAATAAATTTATGTAGGAGTAATTTAGATGACAGTTTTTATTTTGAGATGTGGTGTAATGATGTCATAATAAGTAATTTGTAGCCAACAAGATTGAATATGCGTATTTATGCTCATTTAAAGTCTCCAAAAACTTCATAACAAGTCTTACTTGAAGCATTATCAACATTTGCGCAAAAATTAAAGTCACGCGGATTGTTGAGGAGCCACTGCATCGTGGAGAAAAGCAACAAAAAAAGGCGACGAATTAGAAGGATCCACAAATTTAACAAAGCCCTAAACCCCAAACTTTCTAGAAAGGCTCTGGTAGCACTGCAAATATCTAATCGAGAAACTGCCTACTTGCATTTTGCTCACACAGCATGTTTAAGCAAAATCTATGGAAGAGCTAATAAATACAACACCTCTCTCTGTTTGTACTGTGTGGTACAGTACTTTGAACCACAGCAATTTATCACACCAGCTGAAGAGCAAAACAGTTCTAAGGTAGCAAAAGCCTGATTTCTAATTAACACCCATAAAAGTAAAATAAATTTACAATTAAGCCGTTCAGGTACCAGATTTATCACAACATTAAGGTGTATTTTTGCTGCTTTGCTCTTTTATGCTCTTAACTGACCTTTCAGCGTGCTGCTTTCTCATCACAGCCAGATTTAGAGATGATATACACAGTGGTGAAGTGATACAGTCACATCAGCATGAACGATATACTTAAAGGATGGTGGTGTATCAAGAAAGGAATTAACTGGAGTATTTCAAAAATAGGACATTTTCTTAGACCTGCTTTTTCCACACTTAGAATCCATCCTTTTACTGCCTTTGTACACACATCACATTGATTTATTTCTGTGCATCACGTACCACTATACATATCATATCTGAATATGACCCTGCATCTAACATGTTCGGTATCAACTGAATTACTGCTTTTGGTCTAGCTCCAACCCACCTTTTAAGAAGCAGCTTCTTCAAAAGGTTTCCAAGATGAAAGCCTTTTTTAAAGTGGCAGAATACATTTACCTGAAACTGTACGATAGAAGCTCCTTCAGTAATTTAGATTATGCAGTACCCAAGCACAAGTTTAAAGTTTCATCGATTTAACTAGATGATGTCTATCTACGCATATCTCAATCTACCTTTCTTGGTTTTTTCAGCTGTCTTCTCTTCATTGTTTTCTCTGCTTTTTGTTTTCTCCTGATCAGGCAAGGAACTCATATTTATTAGAGCCCGCGTTGCTGTTACTTCATCAAGCCAGACCACATTACCTATGACATATATAAACACACACAAAAACAAAATGCAGTTTGTATAATAATACACTACCTTACTGGAGAGAAATTACTAACAAAAAGTTCAGAAAAGCTCTTCTATAGTGACATGACAAAGAAGTAATCAGATATGCCTCTTGTAGAGGAAGTCATGTTCTTTAACACACTTTATAAACACAGCTTTTATCAAGTGACAACACACACATGCAACCGATCAAAAGCAAAATCTCTGAAACGCGCAACCATACGTATATTAGAGACTGCTTTCTGAGCGCAGCAACTTAGGATATTTAATCAGGGTCAGTGTATTTCATCAATGTGTTAGCACACAGATGAGATTATAGGGGGGAAAAGAAAAGAATAAAGAAGCTATGACTTTTTTCCTTTTGGCAATTTAACAGAACCTTGGACCTCATTGCAGAATTCTGTCAATCTTTTCCGAAAAGCAGGAAAATAGGGGAAAATAGACTGCTCAAGACCGATTACAGTGCACCCAGGTTAACAATATGATTCAGAACATGCCTCAACCATGCCTTAAGTATCAGCAGATGGTACCAAAATGTAACTTATTAGGCCAATTAAAAGCATTTTAGAGATGCCAAAATTGAAAGGGCTAAAACTGCTTAGAAACAGATTTTGAACAAAAGCTTTCTGCCTGGATGCATTCAGTGCAAATACAGCAACAAATGTAATTTACTGCTCTGCTGTTAAGCAGAGTGTATTCAGCTACGAAGAAAACTATACAGTGTCCCAAAATAAAAGATTTTCTCTTAAATTACTTGAACAGACAAGATTTAGAAGGTGAAGAATGCCCAGATATGATTGGCTAATAACTTCTCATTTACATATGCCTACCTGCTCCTCACATCTCCAAATTTTCAAAGCCTTTATCGTTTTACATTCACCAGTTTGAAACACAGAACACTGTCTAAATTCACCTTTGCCCTAAGACACCTTAGGCAGTGTTGGGAATGTTAAAATTTTTACCATGCTGTGATGCAAATTTATGCTGAAAAGACAATGCTTTTTCTTGGAATTTTCACCAAATGTAGTTGGCATGCTAACTGATGCAGCATCAAAATTAATCACTAAAAAAGACATGTTTTCACCATAATTGGGTGAAGAACCACTATGACTCTGAAGCCCGCATTTTTGCAGTACAAGCTCACTCTGGTTCCACACTAAGTTGACACATGTAGCATTTAAGAAAAAGGATAATCAGACAATCTTAGAAATGTGTCCTCGGATACAGAATTAAGCTGTGCACTTGCTGTCTTACACATCACCACAGGTTCATTCAACAGCCCTTTACTGCAACTGGCCACCCAGGGCTCATGGTGTTTCAAATTTTCTGTCACCTCGTGGCAGCGTACTGAGCCATCATACGCAGTGACTTCAAGGTCACCAATATTTTGTAGTAGAGTGTATCTTTTGTCTGGCACAGGAACGTAATTCCTTCAGGGTCATTCCAGTGAACCATGCTGCTAATTCTCAGGTCTCAGCCATGCTTGTCAGCAAACCAGTTTCCAGCAGTTCCAATCCAATGGGAACTTCTTTGTCTACAATTTCAGTTACAGGATTTCTAGCCACATGACAACCTCAGAGCCTTTCAGTTCCATGATCCAGCACCCAACTGCAGCAAACAGGTCTTGTACACTCATTATTATCACTGAAGAAAGCATGACTGTCAACAACCTTCTATCTTTCTGGCAATCTCACTGCACGCTTACACCCCGAAATGGCCCCTGTAATGTGGATTTACATTCCTTTTCCAATCTATGTAAATCACATTCAGCTGCTACCTTTTCCACCCACTAATTTCTCCTTAAGAACGCACTAAACAAATACGGCAACAACTCTGCTCCTTCGCAGCACAGAGCCACACCAACCTGCCAAACTGCACACAGCTCAATAATCCTCTCTCAGAATGTCACCTTTTGAGATGCTCAAAAGCAGGTATAACAATTACATCAATATGCAAGCAGCACAAAATTTTAGACCTTTCTCCCCAACTTAAGAGATCTGCACATTATTCTATGCTATCTCTTTCCAATAATAAATACTCGACCAGATAGAGGGCTTGATTTTCACCATATGCTATTTGTTCTTTTCTTCTAAATCTCTTTTGACTAAGGAAAATGACAGGGAAACTGAGGCAGACAAAAATGAGTGACTTTGAAAGCCACTAAGACATCTGAAGTACAGTTCTAACTGACAGTAAAAAAGGAGTAAGAATTACAGACAAAAAACTCTGTTTACTTACACGACGTGTCATCTAACCACTCAATATGAGCAGGAGGATACTCTTTGAAATAGGCAAAGATGTCCTGTGTACTCATCTCATCCACCCCACAAATGTAAATTGTGTCCAGTCTCACTTTAGGAATTGCTGTGGAGAGGAAGAGACACAAAACTGGTACTCATTTCTACAGAGCAAGCTTTTGTCTCAGTAACATACAGGTTTATAAAGCAAACATTTTAAAGAAGCTAGAGGGAAGTTAATTAAAGCAAAGTATAATGTACACCATTCTAGAGCACCGTAACTTATTATTCCACAATGCAAAACTTTAATAAATTGAGAATTAAAAAGAGGTAACATTACAAGCATTGGTAGACGCAGGTACCGCATAGTAATCAAACTGCCTTAAAAACATCTTTTTTTTTAAATGCTGCCAACATACTACCATTAAGAGCTGAAGAGCCAGAATACTAATGAGGCCTGTGACCAGGACACGGTACAAAGCACTTCCACCAGTATCACCTGACGGAGAGCTGCTACAGGCCACAGATTAGTGGGTCCAAGCTGCCAGTTGGGAAAAAAAAAAAAAAAGCCTTGAGAACTAACTGAATGCCAAAAGCGACAATCTGTTGTCGCTGATCTGCTTATATTCCAGTGTGCCCAGCTTGCCATCTAAGAGCACATGCGCAATCAGTCCAGTTTCACTGTGCAGCACAGAACCTGATCTCACCATGCACAGGACACACAGTCCCCAACTCGTGCGCTAACAGTGACCACGCTCTTTTCCAAGGATTTAAAGATTCTTGAAGGAGCACTGGTCCAGAAGATGAATCTCAGACATATGGCACTAGGTGCCATTGCCAAATGGTAAATAAAGTAAACAAAAAATGTTGTCTTCTTTCTGGGGTTGGTAAAACGAGGCGCAAAATTGTAACTGTCGAGTAGTTTAAAAAGTAATGACATTAAAACAAAAATGTGAAAAAAATAACCTGAAGTGATTTCTTTTGGCAATGAACTGGGAAAACCTCTGAGGATGCATGAAAATTGTAGGATAAATGGAAACTATGAGGAAGTAAACAAAGGTAACTTTTCTTCTTGTCTGTTGGATAAACTCGTACCTTTCTTCATCATGTCCCGATCCAGTGCCACATTCCTTTGGGCGAGATTCACTTCAGCTCGAAAATGAAAGCGTTTTGCTCTTTGTTCCTTTTTCTCAATTGCTTCCTGTGAAATGCCAAACAATATAGTCAAAACAGGAATCACAGCAGCATTCCCAACAAGTTGCACTGAAGGACCAGATAGTTAAAATAAAATCTACCAGACAGTGACAATCTGTATTAATAATACTATTAATTCTGAAGAGACCTGCAAGTTACAGAATGTAGAAATAATTCACTAAAACATTTCTGTGCCGCATAATAGTTTTAATGTGCATCCAGCAACTTAATGGGAAACAAGACATGTGGAAAGCAAGGTCTCTCGGACAACACTCGGACTCCACGATGGAACAGTAACATTTTCTTTTCCTTCCTAACAAATGTACAGGGGCTGCGCTCAAAAAAACCTCTCTTAAAACAAGCATTCCCACCACATGGAAAATTAATCTGTTAAGATTACAGAGATTTTTCCCTGGTTGTTTTTTAAATACATCCAAAAATATAAACTTGCCTCTCTGAGCATGAACTTAACAATACTAGCTGGAGTGCTGACTACAGAGATCTTGTTGAGACTGGCAATTCAAGCTGCTTTTAACTAGCTCATGAGCAACAGCTTATGTGGCTCTTGTGTAATTTTTGAAACTGGCCGAGAAACTCCTTATTCTACCAAATTTATTAGGAAGCATTACAGATTTCTGGACCTTACTAACAAAAGTCAAATATGGAACACAAACTGTGATTAAGCAAAAACTGCCACCAACGATATCCAAATAAACATGGGATTTTTACTAGTTTTTAAAGATTGCCAAAACATCTTTGACCACATTTCTCAAAGTTTTTCCAAGTTGCACCATTAAATAACATAACAAAAGACGACAGCTTTTCCCTGACTAGGGGAACTTCAAATTCTTTACCGAATCACAATACACGCAAGTTAGATACGGAAGTCAAAAAGCTGATTTTCAGCCTTCATCTGGAATCCTTTTGGTACTCTTTGATAAGCACAATTTTCTGAGTTTCAGTAATGCACAACGGATATGCATGTCATTTGTCAACACACTGTTGTGGTGGGGATTCATATTTCTTAGAACATCTAAAATTGTATCAGTCCTGTAAAGTATATGACTAAATCCTTTTTCTCCACTACCAAACGCTAGATATAGTGGTCAATTGTACTATATGAAACAACAACAAAGTCAGTATTAAATGTATGGAGGTAAGCTGTAGAATTAAGTTCCACAGAATTATATAATTTAAAGTTATTTAAATGCAACAGCTATTCACATTCTTCATAGTATTTCTTAAATAATTAAACAGTAAGACACTCTTGGAAGATACAGGGCAATGAAACTAGATTTTCTTGTCAAGCACTTGTTTTTCCTTCTGTCACTCACCTAAGAGGAAAACCTGCAGCTGACTTGTCTCAAAGGGCTTTGCTTTGCAATATCGAGTGGCGCATCAAGGCAATTTCAACATTTTCAGGTTTTGCCATGCAAATTTTTGTATCTTGAAAATGCTAATTTTCACAGTTTACAAGAGGTATCAGGTCCTGATGCAGAGCACAACAGACAAAAGGAGAATTCCCTAGCTGCTGAAAAATGCCGGCTATCTGAACACGAAGCTAAGCTTCTGAGCATGTCAGTGAAGAAATAAATGAAATGGTTTCTCCTTTCCAGTAGTAATAATTAGAACATGTTGAAGAACAATTAACACAAAGATTACCTTGGATGTTACATCTATTCCAGTAATGAAACTTCCAGCTTTGTTTTCATATCTCCTACTAGTATCCTGAAACAAAGCAAAACAGTGATGAAATCTCAATAAATGCTGAAAGCAACGTACGTACTTGCTGTGCTGAAAAAAAATCTGGCCAAATCCATCCTCTTCTTCAAGCTACACTGCTAGACAGACAGTTACACAAGCAGTAACTCTCACTGCTGTCAGAAAAGGTAAAAGCATGAACCGAAACAGACTTCCTTTACTGTAAGCATTCTTTCCTTTGGCAAAATTTAGTTTCTGTGTCTGCTGCTGATAAGGTTTTTACTTACTCTCTCTCAGCAATACAGGGGAAGTCATCAAACACTCTTGCTACCTAAAACTTCCACAATTTTGGGTTCGGGTATAATTTCCTTGTAAAACGTGAACAGACTTAACAGTGATACCTGACTCCTGAAGTATGAACTTGCAGCTTTTAGTCTCAAAAGTCAGAACGCCAAACCGTATCTACAATAAACAAGTAACTCCCTATTCCTACCATTATTTCAAACCCAACTACCAAACACCAGCAGGATGAATCATTACTGTTTTTATACAACCCTACTGATGAAGAGTAAAAAGGGAGAATGATGTGGACAAAAAAAATTTACTAGTTTCAGTTCCATCGATCAGGACTGCTGTGTTCACAAAACTGCACTAAACCACACAGACCCCGGACCAATGACCCGATTCTCTACCTTTCAGTGTTTGCATATGTAAAAATGGTACCTCTTCATTCTGGCACCCTCAGGACCATCACCTGGCAAAAGCCTGGGGCTGGAAGAAAACATCTTGCTTTCTCTAGGTATAAACGTGTTGTTTACACTTGTGCTGCAATAGTTACTTTGGCTAAAGGACTCTTTCTAGAAAGTAGGCCAGTCTCAATTTAGAAATACCAAAGTACACACCATCTAACTGCTTTTCGTAGTAACAGAAAAGTTTGTCTAAAGCTGCCAAATGTTTAGAGTTATTAAAAAGAAAATGCAAAATAAACATTATTTTTAAAGTTAAAAACCCCCACTGTCTAAGGTTGACTCATAGAGCACAAGGAGGGTGCTGTCTCTTACGCCACGTATTTGGTAGAACCTCAAGCACATTGGTAGATCAGCTAATTAGAGATCAGCAGCTAAAGTAATTTCCACGCAAGTTTTGAGAGCAAAAGACTACTTAGGAGTTTAGAAGACCTCTGACCTGTTTTTAGATATTAATCCTACTGAAACTTGTACAATTAGCAAAAATGAAAAAGGGGGAGGGGAAATGGAAAGGAAACCCTCAAAACCCACCCATCGGGGCCCACGTTCCCAGTGCAACCGACCCAGTTCTCCCAGTCCCCTCTCTGCTCCCTGCTCCAGGTATCCCCCATGTTCCTTGCATCCCGTGCTGCTTTTACACCCTCCCACCCACAGCCGCCTTCTACAGTCCACCACTACATGCCAAATCCTTTCTCCACCACCTCCTTTACTCCCTTCATTCCCAAGCACATCCTGGCCGCTTCCTCTCACAATTTGCCCCCAAACTCCCCTCAGACACCTCCAAGCCCCCTCATGCCCCCATTCCCGCCACCCTCATCCCATCGCTTCCCCGCACGCACCCCCCACCCCGTGTCGCCCCTTTTCCCACGAAGGTACCCCCAAACGCACCT
>VZSF01009418.1:173477-198925 GCA_013398295.1 Chionis minor | reverse complement strand
CTGCCCCCCAACCCCTCAGGAGCGGGTCCCTCCTCGTCCCCCTGCCCGTGACCCCACCGTACGCCCCTCACCGGAATGAGCTCCCGGAGCGAGCGCCTCACAGGGATGGTCTCCAGCTCGCCTTCTTCCACTTCCATAGGCTCAGGCTCCGGCCCGCGAGGCTCCGCCGTTGTCGCCGTCGCCTCCGCCTTCACCGAGATCCGCAGGCCCCGCACGGCCGCCATGGCTCCGCCAGGCCCGCCCCACCGCCCGGCCAGCGAGACGGCCCCGCCGCGGCACAGAGCGCCGCGGCCCAGACCCACCACCGAGAGCGGTAGGGCGGGTAGAGCGGCGCCCGACGCGCGGCGGGCTCCGGCGCAGAGCGCGGCCATAGAGAGGCGGGGAGAGCGCGGCTCCGCCGGTCCTCCAGCGCTACGGCGAGCCAGAGGCCGCGCCGCCATTTTCCCCCCGCCGCTTCAGCGGGGAGCGGAACGCGGCGCGCGTGGAAATGAGAGACCCCCACGGAGGCGGGGGTTGGCAGGTCCAGACCTCGCTATAGCCGGCTCTGCTTCCTGCAACCATTTTTTAAACAGCGATCTGAATCCTTAACGTGGTCATTCCCCCCCCCACAAACACACCCTGCTCCATCCTGTGGGAAGCTCCCGCTGGAATTTTACACCTCTGGTAAAACAAAGCACGTGTTCAGCTCGCGGTTCTGCACAGTGTCTCTGCGCTGTTGTTCGTGGGCGCAGTTAATTCTGTCAAGAGTTGATCTCCCACCCCAAGCTCTCCGGCTGTTGGGAGAAAAGCCCTGTCCCCCTTGGCATAAAGAAACCCCTTCTGGTCCTACGAGACCAGCTCTTCGTTCCCCTAATTACGCTAATCAGCTCTCTCCCCCTTGTGCACACCGGACCAGAGCCGCGTCCTGCCCTCACCCACAGGGTGACACCACAACCGAGGGGCTCCACGGCCGCGTGGCATCGTCACCCCCACCTTGGGTCACAGCGGCCCATTTCAGTAAGAATTCCTAATATTTCCCCGGCTGCGGGACCCTTCCACCCTGCTCAGGCTGCTCAGTTCTGCACATTTTCACACCAAAACCCTCCAGCCCGCAATACGTCGCTTTCCTCCCCAATTTATGGTACTTCCCACCAAAACTCACTAGCCAATTTTGACATTATCATGAAAAAATTCTGTAGCTGCTGACACAAAGGCCCTTCCCCTCGCACATAATCCAGTGGGACGAATCTATCTTCTCCCTACCCATCACACACTCCAAGCTTATTTATTTTTAATAGTCTCTGCGCAGAGGTCTTTGCACAAATAGCAATGTCACCTGCGTTCACCCAAAGTGCTGTGTTTGGTGGTGACATCACGTAGTGCCAGCACCTGGGAGGAACCTCCGCCACAAGCGACACTTCCAAGGCAGGTGTGAACGGTTGTGGCAGAGGCCGCCCGTGCACAACGTGAACATCGGGGGTAAACAGGACACAGACGCCTTCTGCGAGGAGCGGACTGCGAAATAATCGCAAGGGGAAACACATTTCTGCGGCAGACACGCTCTTTCTTGAGGTCGGAGGGAAAAGAAACGAAAAGATGCACCTTTTCCGCTTTTAGTTTTAATTTTGTAAGTGGGATGCAGCATTGGCGTGCGTGAGCCAGACCGGATTTACAAAGCCCAACCCTTCAAGACGTGGTCAGTGCAGGATGGTGTGACACCAGGTTGCTGCCATCAGCAGGCGAAGCCTTCAGTTAACCCAGATGTTTCCTTATTTTGTTTTAACATCCTCGAACGTTGCCCAGGACACAACGCTGCTACACCCCAGCGCGCTCCACTTGGCAGAATTTCAAGACTCGCCCCCCAAACTCAGCAAGAAACCTTTTACTGATTAACTGCAGCTTTAAATCAGTTGCCAAAGTTTTAGAGCTCGTTAGGGGGGGGAAAAAAAAAAATTAAAAAATCACCTCTAGGCTGACTGGCAGGGACAATCAAATCAGGAGAGGAAAAGCAGACTGTGAGAGAGGAAAACCAGGCCTGGGTGCTAACGGGGCTTTCACTGCCAGGTCGCTGAACGGAATATTCTCTTGATATTTTACTTCTTTCAGAATCTTATTAACAGTGAATTCTTCAGAACGACAGGCTGATTTAGTTTTATTCTCTCAAGACTGTGGCCAGGAGCTGCTTTTCCTTCGCATTCCTCCCTGGCTGTGTAGGAAGCAGGTTTGGGCAGAAGTGCTCCACCTTTCTTGCAGCCTTTGTGCAGAAAGGATGGGTCAAGGGCAGTCAACTACTGAAGAGTGCAGGGGTTCAATATGAGAGGAGAAGGGAATCTGGAAAAGGTGATCACTATCTGGAGAAGCCCTAAGTAAGGAAAGGCTTTTACAGGTAATGAAGGCCCAGAGAGTGATTGGGTAAGAATGATTCCAACGTAAAAGTAGCAAACGGAGCATCTTATGGCAGGGAAATGTTACTCATTTCCCCATCCCTGACCACCAGAGGGAACTCTTGCAATAAGATTCCCAAGTGCTTGCAGCAGAGAAAACCAAACCTGCACCAACTCCTGCAGTTTTGCCGTTTATCTGAAAACAGGGGGAGATGAGGTAACAGGGTGGGGACTGGGAAGGAAGGGGAAATAAAAGCAGCCTGTGGGCCCCCAGTTAAAAGGAGACCTTTTTACAGTGGTCTGGCAGGAGTCAGAAAGATGGTGAATTTTGCCATTGTAAGAAAGTTCTGGTTTGGTTGGCTGAAGCCTGCGAACAACTGAACAGAACGGACATCTTTTCTTGCCG
The DNA here is from genome assembly GCA_013398295.1 of Chionis minor. NCBI lineage: Eukaryota > Metazoa > Chordata > Aves > Charadriiformes > Chionidae > Chionis > Chionis minor. Next base: position 196,156 of record VZSF01009418.1, on the reverse strand, counting down.
CTGTGATTTAACTCTCCTAATGTCCTGGGCTCTCACCAAGGACCTGCAGCTTTTCTAATCTGTGAAAAACCTGGGCATGGAAGTGTGCTATTTCTGCAACTGGCTAGCAAATGCCACTTGTCCCCAGGGAAACTGGGACACTAGCTTCCAAATAGATTACAACTGGCTCCTACCTACAGTCCAGCTGGAATGAGAACAGGATCAGCAGAGGAAGGATGTTCATTTGTTAAACCATTGGATAAGCTGAAATCAAGCACCTGGTGTTTTCTGAGATATGTGGTGCACCACAGGCTCCCACCTATAAACCAGAATATTTTCTCATGGGGATATTGTGAAGGCTAATACAACCCCAGTCACCTGACACAACGCTCAAGTCCCATCCGTGAGACAGTTACAGGGCTCCAAAGTGCCCTACAGGAAAGCAGGGATGCTGTCAGCCAGGCAGGAACACAGCGCCCTCACAGTCAGGGCCAGCTGTGCTCTAACATTATGTTTATGCAAGTGCTGCCACATGCAGACCACATAGTTGAAAAAGCACATTCCTTTCTGGAAAAACCTCACAGAATTGAGCAGAGCTGGAGCAGAATTCAAAACGCATTTATAGATATTACTCTGGAATTTAAGAGAACTTGGAGAACAATCTTAAAGTGATAAATACTGCTCCATTCTTACAGACATTCTTAATTTGTACGCACACATGCATTCCTGTGGCACCAGTGGAACTTAAGCACTTCCCTGTTTGCAGGCCCCTGCAGTAACACAGTCAGGGAGCTGCCCTGTGTAAAAATAACCTTTTTCTTTTGCAGGGCTATTTTTAACCCCAGAACAGCTCATTGGCTCAATTCAGCATGTCGTCCCATGAAGACAGCTGTGCTGGCCCAGCCGTGGGGTGGGAATGCGCAGCTGGCAGGGAAGATGAAGGCTGGTACAGCCACGGAGGAAAAAGCAGAGCGAGCTGCACCTTTAACGTGCCGACAAGCCTGGCTTCACACCAGCTACCACAGCGAGCTGCAGGGGCTGGAACCACCGGGGATTTGGAATACTCAGGGGGGTTACCCTGCAGCCCTCCTAGTATGTTCCAATGGCAGAGACAAGTCCCGGCCGCCCTCCTGGGGCAAGACCCGGCCTGCACCGGCACCGCTGGACCCTCCTCCCGCCGGCCCGTGACAGGGAAACCGATGTGAGAGCACCGGCGAGGCGTGGGGGGAGACCAGCCCTGGAGCGGGTCGGCGCTGCTCCCAGGTACCCAGAGCGGCCACCGCGGTGGCGGACAGTCCTCGCTGGTACCTACTCAGCGAAAGGAGACGCGGCCCCTCAGCGCCGCCTTCCCGCTTCCCGCCTCAGCGTGCTCTGCGCGCGCACCCCACGACACGGCGCATGCGCAAGGCGCCAACCGCCCCCACACCCCGCCGCCGCCTTGGGGCCGCGCGGGGTTATGACGCCACGCCTTCCCCGAGACTCCCGCGTGGCGTCACATCCGGTAGGTGAGGTCAGGGCAGGGGCCGCCATTTTGGGTGGCAGGGCTGGGCGCGGAGCGGGGCACGGCGGTGGGGGGGAGCGAGTGCGGCCTGCGGGCGGGCGGCCCCCATGGCCGGGCAGTTCGACTCCGAGGACCGGGCGAGCTGGTACTGGGGGCGGCTGAGCCGGGCCGAGGCGGTGTCGCTGCTGCAGGGGCAGCGCCACGGGACCTTCCTGGTGCGCGACTCCGGCACCATCCCCGGCGACTTCGTGCTTTCGGTGTCCGAGAGCTCCCGCGTCTCGCACTACATCGTCAACAGCCTGGGGCCGGCGGGAGGCCGGCGGGCCGGCGGCGAGGGCCCCGGGGCCCCGGGTGAGTGACCCCCAGGGCTGGCGGTGCCCCCCAGCCCCTGCCGCCCCGGGGCGGGCAGCGAGTCCCGCTCTGCGCCTCCCCACGGGCGGCCCCGCTCTCCTCCCGCGGGGAGGGGGGTGGGGGGTGTTTCAAGTCGTGAAGCTCTTTGTGGTGGAATTAAGTCGCGTTTTGCAGCTGGGCGGGACGGACCGAGCCGAGCCGTCGGTCTGCACCTGCCTCCCAACGACCTGCTCCCGTGGTTAGACATACAGGGGAGCGGAGTGCTCACTGCAGCCCGCCTGAAAGGGCCTGCAGCTGGAGTGCTCGCACGTTCTTTTGTTTTCATAAACCAGTTAAGTGTAGTGAATGATTTTGGGTGTCCTTTCAGCCCGGGGGGACGGTTCTGTGGAAGTGTCATCTACACGCGTGAATTCTGACAAGGTAGTTCTGCATCAGAAGGCGGACCGTGAGGGTGAATTTCACGTCCCGAATCAAAGCGTTATGCCAGTGGTTAAAGTAGTGGAAACTCTGCAGGAGCGTAAAGGCAATTGTTCTTTTAAATCAGATGTGAAGTTTAATTCCTCCCCGTGTGTGTATGTTGAAAGGGAAGGTTTGATATTATTCATCATCAATCAGACATCTAATATGAAACCAATGTATTTAAGTGTAGCACTTACGGAGCAGAAGATACCAATTGTGTCACAGGTAAAATTGTACTATGAGAAGCAGCGTTTGTGCAAGTGCAAGTGTAACTAAATGAACAAGAGTCCCCAGCAGTGCAGTGTCCTTGGATGAGTAGCAAAGTGAAATACAAAGACAGCAGTATCCCTGCGGGGGACATCAATGAAGTTGGTACTGGAACTGGTCAAGTTTGGGTATTAATGTTTGCAAAACGATGTGGGTGTGTTGCTACCATCTCAGAAGGGAAACACTGCATAATTTTGGAGTGTAGTAAACGTATATAATAAAGAGACTTGGTGAACTTATTTGCCAGAAAGTAAACAGTATATGAATTGCTACGGAGACAGTCACTTTCTGATGTAGGCCTATGGTTGGAATAAGAGACTTATATTGGGAAGATGCAACAGTACTTGTTATGGAAAGGATTTTTTAGTCTGCACAGACCACAGTTGATTAAGAAGGCGATAATCTAAGAAAAAACAAAACTGTTGCCAGTAACCAGTAGGTTTGCACTGTTATATAGTAATTTCCTCTACTCAGGGGAACATTTCAAATTGACAAATTTGGGAAAGCCCAAAGTCGTCATGTTTATGCCAGGAACCTACTGCAGCTGCAGAGTGCACTCAAGTCACAAAAAGCTCTGCAAGGTAGAAGTTAAAGGTGGCTGAATTCAGTGGAAGTCATTACTGCCATGGGTACTAAAATGATTTGCCACAAGATGTGGTGGATTCCCTGTTGTTTTGTGTTTGTGAAGACAGAGGTTTGTTGCATCAAGCCTCTGCAAACCTACAGCAGGACTGTTGAAATGCGTGACTGGTGTTACACAGAGCAGAGTAAGTTACCAGGATGGTTTGTTGTGGAATCCAGCCTAATAGGATTTTAAAGACAGTAGTGATGAAAAAACACTGGACTATATTTGCCTGTCATTTCTGGGCAGTTGTTTTCTGGAGAGCTGCTTGTCTGTGGAAAAAGTGTTTTTCATGTTATTGTGATATCACTTTAGTACATAACCATTCTAACTTTTTTATTGTGTTACATTCTTAAGCTCAGTAAAGTTTTGTGGCATTTATGGGCTGGCTGATGTTATGGTGTTAAAACATTCGGGAGTTTTGGTGTTCCTTTTAAAAAAATCAGTAAATGTCCCTTAGGTAATTCTCTTGTTTTAAATGTTTATGTGTGTTAGAAGAGTAGCTGCTATTGTAGATGTGTAGGCTGTTGGCACAGTGGGCTTAATATATGTTAAAAAGTATAATTATGTTTTGGTTAGTCTCTTTCTGGTTGGTTTTTTTTTTTCTCCTGAATGTTATAAGGATAGGTGACACATCACTCCTGCACCACAGATGCTAACTACTCTGCTGAGATTTTAGTAGTTTTAAATAAATCGTGCCTCCATGCTGATGCTGCTCTCTTTTCACACTCAAACCAAAGAAGGTGCGGGGGTGTGTGTGTATTAAATTACACTTAGTGTAATTAAGTTTCTCTTTCAGAAAAAAGTGAGGGGATATTCTGCAATGTAAGGGGGATGGAAACGTTGGTAGAAGATTGAGGATAGTTTCACATTTGGGTAGTGAAGCTAATGCAATAAAATGAGGTAAATGTTTGCAAAATACGATGCTTATTTATTGTGGTCAAGCTAAAATACTAGGAAGAACAGCTTTGCTATGTTAATTGTATGGTGTAGCTTTTTTAGCAATTGATTGATTGGCAAATGCACACTTTTCACTGGGAAATCTGAATCTGAATGTGCCAGGTCAGGTTCTAGGTTGATTTTTGTTAGTCTCAGTAAGTGTACGTGCAGTTCATGACTACTTTAACACTGCTGTGTGCAGGGGATACCAGAAACCTAGCTTCGATACAGAGGGAATGAGGTGAGGAGCTTTGGCTTCCCTAATATAAAAAGCCATAGCGTTACAAAACCATGATAATTTCTTCCATTTCTAAAGTATAAAATAAACCTGCTAACTTCTTGTTAAATTCACCATTTGCCTGATGTGCTGTGGTTTCTAACTTCTGGCAAGTGATTTTTTCAGTGTAAGGAAGAAAGAATTTAACAGAACTTCTCAAAATAGTTATGTCTTCCTGAAATGTTTTAAGGCTGTTTAAAGAAAATAGGATAAATCACTGAGTTACGGAAGAGAAAAGACACTCTGTTTCCAATGGAGACGGAGATTAACAACTTGCCATTAGGGTATGATTTGTGATGAAGTATCACAGGCTAAAGAAATCCCAAACAAGACAAAGTCCTCCATGCAGGCATTAGCATTATTATGTCCATTAGTAATGGACAATAGAGGAAATACTTAAATACATCATATGTTTGTAATTTGATATGGGAGTCTGGGGTAAAAATGTATGATATGCGCTAAAACAAAATGCCTAAAATATCTAGAAAGATATGCTTTCTATTGCAAGTACAATGTAATAAAGCCAGAAACCTTATAGTGTTGTAAAATTTGTCTCTCTAAAGTAGGAAGGTATGACAGATAGTGTAGAAGATGGTGTTTTCACCTAGTATGCATTTTAAGAACATGCTACTTAAACACTTCTAAATAGCTTCCATTGTGATTTTAAAAAATTCAGACTGTATTTCCTGCAATCATGTAATCTTTACATAATGATATCTGTACTTACCTCTGTATGAAATGGCTTTAGGTATGTGTGAGCAGTAGGATTTAACTCTGACACTTGGGGATTTTTTGTGTTTGTTGAGTTTTTTATTAAGATCTTAAAATGAAAACTTTTGGAAGCTTGGAATGTGTATGCATTACACATCTACGTTTCTCCCATCTTCCAATTATCTGCAGAAATGACAAGATGGAACTAATGTAAGAATATTCTCCTGGTGTGCTTAGAGCTCTTCTCAGGAGCCATAAATGGGGTTTTACTATTTTTATAGAGCGTTCATGGGTATTTACATGTTTTGCTCAGCAATGAGTGGGGAGGTACTTAAGAACAAGGGGAAAAGGTGTCCCTGTGGGGGTGGGGGAGACACACAGGCTTGAATGTGATGGCTTCATAGCGGAGTTCCCATGTGCTCCAGGAGGAGACTGGCTTACATCACTGCGATGTCTTACTTTGCAATGAGAGCCTTGTGTCTCGGTGCCCTGCGTGGTAAGAACAGCTTTTCTTGCCCAAAATGTGCTTTATGAGTTGGGGGAGGGAGGAAGGGAGGAGCACAGTTACAGATCTAGAAACAGAAATGGAAACCTGTATTTCTGTGAGGTCTTCCCTGCCCTGAAAAGGAAGGCTTACCAGTGTGTAGGAATAAAGGGAAGACTGCCTAGTGGCACTAACAATTGGGAGTGAAGAGAGAAATGTAAAACCCCTGAGAGGTCTAAGAAAGTGAGAAGTTGCTTTGTGTTTACATCATCTGCCCACATTCTCAAGAAGTGTAACAGTAGGTGTTTTATACCTCCACTTCCCCATTATTTGTACAATATTTAAAACCTATATAAGCAATTTTTTTCCAGACTGACATGAAGCCAACACAGTGAAAAAGTGTTTTGTCAAGAGGGAACGTGCATCATAAAGAGAACTGACGGGGTTCTGATTTGAAACTTTAATTCTGGGACACTTTGGATTTTAACTTTTTCTCACCTTCCTGAGAGTCGAGGTTTCCTTAGTTGTTCTGACGTGCTGAAATGGATGGAATCAGGTTAAGTCCTAGCACAGATGGAGCTAGGATGATAAGTAAGAAAGATGATACTCAGCCCTTTGTGCTTCTCATTCAAAGGAGTCATCTTACAGAGCTGAGTAGCGCTTCTGGTGGAGAAGCGAGCTGAGCGGCTGTTCTTCCTTCTGCTGTGCAGAGCTGGGGAGGAGGGAAGAGAATTTCTAGTACTCTGGTTGTCCAGCTCTAATAGGAGGTGACTAAAGTTCCTCCAGTAGCTAGACTTACCTTTACACGCCTTCTCCTCTTCCTGAGAGCCCTCCGAAGATGTGGACAATGTGCTGCTCAGACTTGTACCTTCGAGAAAACTGTCCCAGAATCATGAAGGAAAACAGCTCTACTTCTCCAAAAACCACTTGCCTTGTTGCTCTAACTTTTTCTTGTGGTGGATCTCACCTTGATTTTTCCATGGGCCTGCACGTGTGAGAAGTACTGCAGCTCAGACAAGAAGTGAAGAATTTCCCTGAGCCTGAAATCTGTTACTCTTTGAATTTCATTATACCAGGGAATGACAAAACTTCGAAGCTCATAGTGAATATAATTATTTCCCTGCTACATAAGTGAGTGTCATTCAGCTCAACACCTTGTAGCTGAACGAGAGTATACACAAAAGACTTAAACTGATGCAGAGTTTACCACATGCTTGGTAAGGTGTAGTTCTGTTTTATTTTCGACCTGTGACTTTCTACTATTTTGTCCTTTTTATGGCCTATGTTATCTGAATTTGGAAGGCTTCTCCAGTGGCCAAGTTGCTGCCTTTATATTCTTTTATAATTAATTTGGATTAAGCTTGTGGATTTCCTGTTGCAAAGAGGTTTCCCAGGCCTTCAATTTCTGTAGCTGGCTGTTTGTTTTAAACAAAAGCATCAGAAGTGCAGGTGGTATTCTGGGAGTGTTCTCTTTGTGAAGATAACGCTTTCTGGTTATCTGTCCCTTCAAGGATTGCATTGATCATTCTGATCCTAGAATGGATTTGGAGAGTCTACGTTCTCTTGCTCTTCTTCAATTGTGAAAAAATGTCTTTAAGAATATGATTTTCCAGGATTTTACAGTACACTGACTTCAGTCACTCCTTCCCCATACATAAGGTTCCAGTGGACTTTTTAGAGTTCAACTTTGGTTTTATTCAGGTACATTTGGCAGCTGTTTCAGGCTGTTATGCATTAATTCAAGAGGGTGAACCTGTTCAAAGGACACCACAAAAATCCTTGTTCATCCTAGTGATGATTTCAGTGGTGACGAGGCTGATGAATGTTACTGTTGAACTGCTCACTTCCTGTGTGTTCATGATTTTCTGTGGACATTGACTTTGCTGGAGACAGAGATCTCAGCCGCCTCCTGACTGAGTCAGTTTGTAGCAGGTTTTGCAAAGGTAAATTAGTGTTTCAGTCTCTAGGTTTCTCGTATGTGAAATAAGTTCTGTGTCAGTCAACTCATCTGAGATTCAGTCTTCTCCATATGACTTCAAAGATCGTTGCTGCCTTGGTCCTCTTAAAGTTTCTGCGACTTTTTCTTTTGACAAAAGTGTCTACATGAGCTTTGATCCTTAAAGATTCACATCTAAAATAGTAGCAGATAACACACTCGTGTTTCTGTCACCAGGTTTGTCTGAAACTTGATGTCTGTACCACTCGTTAAAAAGCCTGGTTTCCCACTTGGGATGCTAGTGGAAGTGCAGCATTCCGAGACTATATTACACGCTTATGTGGACTTCAGCTGTTTGGAAGTGCTGTAGGGATGCTGCCTTTTCAGCCAGAATTCCTCTCCTGTGAGACCACAGAGCTAAGAACTGCCACTGAGATGAAATTCCAGAGTTCTTGCTAAGTCCAGAGCTGTAAGTTACATTTCATCAACGAAAGTTGACGGAGTTTTAGCACCTTTTCAGCATTATGCTTTGGGAGAACAAGATGGAATCTTCTCTTTCTATATTTCGTCTTTCTTACTGATACTTACATTAGCTTCATTTCGCTTAGTGATGCCAGTTTGTGGGGGTTTTGTAATTTTGTGAGGGTATTTCTTTGGTTTTTTTGGCTCACTGCATTTCTGCTGATTTCTTTTGAAAGTCTTTCAGGGCTGTTAATGCATGCAAATGTGCATTTTCTGATGACTTAGTTCTGCTTCTTTGGATTTCCTGTAACCAGCTTCACTGATGTTTATGTTCCTTCAGGATACTTCAAAACCTATTTATCGGGTGTTTGTCTATGTTGATCTTATTGAATCTGCCCTTTTCTCTATTGGAACCCCTTTTTGCTCTCTTGAAAGAACTTCTTGTAATGTTAGCTTTCCATGCTGACAGTGCTACTTTGAAGGGGGTTTTGGATCGGTGACAGCTTGAAGAATTCTGCTAGCTTTGTACTCAAGAGCTAAGTCTCAGAACTGTTAGATATTCCCTGCAGAGAAACAGACTTGCAAAGTAAGCATCTCTTTCTTGCTAAAAGAGTTACTCATTAAAGCATAAATCTTTTCCTTTCCACTACCCTCCCCCAGCCTTCCACAATTCTTCCCATAACTGATTACACAGGGTATGGTGCATGGTGGAAATAGAACATCACGCGTATGTTTTTCCCCGGCTGAGCCCAAAGAACATAAAACGGAAAAAAGTGCAGCGCACAGATTGAAAACTGAAATGGATATCTGCACTTTGATGCCTCTAATGACTTGAATATGAACATCGTCTGTATTTTAATGTGTTTGAGGTTCAGATTTATAGCTTAGGCTCCAACTGACAAACACAGCAAAGAAACTACAAGGCTTGAGATTAAAAGACTGAATTATACCCGTTATGAAAACATAAGTTGTTGCTTTGCATTGCATAAAATGCACATGATTTTCTCTATTGGTACCTTTTATCAAAATGAAAAATGACTTTATTTCCTCACTCATATAAATTGTTTGTGGCTGTGCTAAACAGTTTTCCATAGTGTCCGTGCCTTTAACCCAAGATACATTACAACAGGTAAATAGCCATTATTGCAGTGTTGTCCTTTTGAAATAACTATGAACTGCAAAACAGAGTTAAAAAAATAAATCACTTCCTTGAAATTCTATCAAAATTTCATTTGCTTTGTAGGTTTAGAGTATAAAACAGGAAAAAGAGAATGGTCTGTTATTGAAAATAATATAGACTCCTGAGAAACTCAGATGTGCTGAACATGTTTATTTGTTGGGTCCATACAACATTCAAGGAAACAAGTTATTTTTATCCTAATTGAGGAAGTTTGGCAGTGCCAAAAAATTTCTTTTTTCCTTCTTTGACAAAATCTTTAAAAATAAAGCTCTATCCTCGGGATCATGATAGTGTGGTCCTTGATTAGAAATACACAGAAGGGCTGAACATGATGAATGTTACTCTAAAGATGCCCAAATTCAAGATCAGATTACTGATCTGTAAATATATTTGTCTTCTCAAATGTTTAGTTTACAGTTTTAACTGTTGTGTGCTCTCTTTGACATATTGCCTTCTTCTTTCAGGGTTGAATCCCACCAGATTTCGAATAGGTGACCAAGAGTTTGATTCTTTGCCATCTTTACTGGAATTCTACAAAATACACTATTTGGACACTACAACCTTGATAGAACCAGTTTCCCGATCCAGGCAGAATAGTGGCGTTATCCTCAGGCAGGAGGAAGCTGAATATGTGCGAGCTCTCTTTGACTTTAATGGAAACGATGACGAAGATCTTCCATTTAAGAAAGGAGACATACTGAGAATCCGGGATAAACCTGAAGAGCAATGGTGGAACGCAGAAGACAGCGAAGGAAAGAGGGGAATGATACCTGTTCCTTACGTCGAGAAGTATAGACCTTCCTCTGCTTCAGTACCTACTCTGATTGGAGGTAACCAGGATAGTTCCCACCCACAACCACTGGGTGGGCCGGAGCCAGGGCCCTATGCCCAGCCCAGCATCAACACTCCGCTCCCTAACCTTCAGAATGGCCCTATTTATGCCCGGGTTATCCAGAAGCGAGTCCCTAATGCCTACGACAAGACAGCCTTGGCTTTGGAGGTACATAATGGGCAAAACTTAGAAAGAAGAGATCTGTTCAAGGGATTTCCCTTTCAATCACGTTACAGTTTTGTAGGAATAAGAAAGGGAAAAGCATTGTAATACTCGTTTTGCATCATGATTAATAAGTTATGGATAAAGGCGCTTTTTAAAAACTAAGTGACTAGAGTCACTTGTAGACTAGACTTTGATTATTATAGCATGTTTAGGTTACTGAACCAGTATCATGTCTTTTGTCAAACATCACTAACATAAGTGTTTCCCCATCCGTGTTTTCACTTCTGAAGCCTTTATTTTAGGGGGGAGGGAGAGGGAGCAGTTCATAAGTTGTGTGTCTGAACCTGTGTTCACTGTTGCTTGCCTCACCCCATCTTTAAAACGTGCTGGGTTGTTTGTTGTTTGTTTGTTTTCAATCTGTCAGCAGTTTTAAAGGCAATCAGTGGAAACATTGATAGTCACTTTAAAATTACACAGACTGAGGTGATGATAATAATGATCTCGCGTAGGGTTTTATTGTAACATCTTGACCTCAAGCAGGTTACTTTGGTTTTTAGTTTGTGAAGTAGGAACATACATTAGAATTCATTAGGGAGGTCTTGGGGAAAGCAGTGATTGATCGAGTATGATTTGTAATAAAGCAGTGAGTTTCTCTAAGTTTGATTCACTTCCTGGTATGATCAAGTACTTGTACGTGCCCCTTCTGATGATTCCCCCCCCCCCCTTGAAAAGGAGAACAGAGTGCTCCTATCTCTACACATCAGATAGTTATTCCCCAAGTTACATTGGAGGAAATTGAGATTAAGGTATTCGTAGTGGCAGACCTTTGCCTTAGGATGATATGTAAATTGTATCCTTTAATCTAGGCCTTCTTTGAGCTAAAGGCTCTGGAATTTCCTGATACCTAATTGGCTTCCTGTTTATATAACATTTTAAGTACTTGGGAAAAAACAGTTTCTGTGCTGAGTCAGAGCATCTCCTCTTCACTCTCAAATACTTCGTTTAATTGTGGGTAGCACAAAAGGTACTTCAGTGATAACGGCAACTATAGGTCTGTGTCTTTTGTACAGAACTGGCAAATGCAGCACATTCTACAGATCTGATAATAGATGTACAACCTGGGAGATGTGGAATTTTTTCCTGTTGTAGGTAAAAATTTGCCTAGGGAAGCAATGTAAATATACTCTGAGCTACTGTACTTTCTGTTATATTTCAGAATCAAAAGAGAGACAGGATACAGAATGTAAATGTTGAGAAGCATATATAGAAATTTACGCTAAATCACTGGATTTTGAGGAAATATGAAGATTTTAACCTTCAGACTTTCATACAGCCTAAAATGCTGTCTCTCTACCTCCTCTTCTCACTCTGTCCACCTGGAGCTTGGAAATATTCCTGAATGTTGTGGACTGTTGCAATTACCAGATGTTAGATTTTCTTTAGGCCATTGGAAATTATGTTGTGGCATATTTATCAAAACTTTTGGGGTTTTGTTCGGGATTTTGTTTTATTTATTAGTGTACTAATAAATAAACTGCTATTAGTGTACCAGTGTTCTCTTAAGGATTACTTTACATTTTATTTCTCTTCAAGCAGAACGCCACAGCACTGCCCAGCTCACACTTTGGTAGGTTGGTGTGAAATAGTGTGAGAAAATATTGATAATTTAGGCTGTCATAAGCAACTTTGAGTGAAAGCAAAATCCTCGACATGCTAAAGAACAGCTTGTGAGTGCCACGGCTGATCTGTTAGTACAATCCTCTCCACTAAAACTCCCAAGTTCTGTCAAGCACTTCCTGTGCTTTACAAAGTGTAGTTTCATAGAGAACATCTCTCTGTTCTGAGCTTGCACTACTGGTGCCTTTTACTGACTCATGATAATAGGCTAGATAGCTGCAGTGTTTGGACGGGGGGAACTGGGAGTTCTGGAGGCTCTGTCCATCTTTGTAAAGATAGAAGTAAGATTTATAGGCTCCTTCTGCCTTTATATTAGAACAGTGGCATTTGTAGGCCTTGTAAACGTATTTAAATACTTCCTAGTTGACAATGCTGAACCTCTTGGTTAGGATGATGTATACCTGTGTTGCTACAGCTCTACATTTAAGAAATGCAATAATAGTGCTGGTTCTCTATTCTGTATATAATATTAGGAAAGTTTAGTTTTAAAATGTAAGCCATTTTTCACTGCTTCTAGTAAGCCTTCCTTGCTTCTTTGCAGCTTTTATCTTTTCAAATTGCAGTGTTACTGAGTTGCTTTCAATAGCTGTATAGGAGAAAATAGCAATACGCGCTTCACTTTCTCCAAGTTTTTCTTCATCCTGTCTATCAAAGTGCTGTTTCTTGTTGTCTCCTTTTTTCACATTCCCTTTCACTTCGTGGTGTTCCTTCTCTGTTTATTTAGAGATCTCTTTCTTAGATAACTTAGTAGAAAGCATTATGTAAATCTTATCAGTCCATTTTTGCCCAGACCTCTTAATAACTATAAATACAGAAAGTGGGATTCTTTCCAAGCGAAAACTCTTTATCCTTAAATCTGGCAATATTCATGGGCGGGGGTGGAACCCTCTTAGGAAAATAGATTCTTAACATCAAACATTTTTGGCCCAAACTGCAAACAGACTATCTGTACTGTCCTATTATTTTAAAACTGACATGGTTTTGAAGAGCTCGAGGAAGGAAGATCAGAGCAAATGATGTTCTAATAAAGGCTGTGCTGTATTATGGAAAAAAGATTCAGCAGGAGAAGATAACTTCTATTTTGCTTGTAACTGGACCTATTTGAGGAGTCAGTCTATAGTAATTAAGAGAAAACAGGAGAAAAAGGGAAGATCTATGTGGTGAATGACTCTGAGATCGATCAATTTTTTTTTTTCTTTGTAACAGTAGCAGAACTCTGCCATTTTGACCTTACCAAAGAGGAATACTTGGAATAAGACCAGAGCATACAGAAGTCTTCACATGAATCTTCAGTTTTGCTTTGAAGCATACGGGATATACTTAGTTTTTAAACTTCTGATGAAGACTGAGACAAATCTGGCTTTATAGCAGGGTACAGTGTTGTTCTTGAGGTGCTGTGCTTGGTGAGATGGTGCACGATAAGACTACTGATACCATAAGTCAACATTGAAAGTGAGGAGAATTCAGAGACTCCACTTGTAGTCTAAATGTTTTAAAATTCAAGCACTTGCAATAATGAGTCATTTATTTTTTTAAGGTTTTCTGTATTGTCTTCAGGAGAGTATTTAAATGATGGATAAATACGCAGAGTTTCAAAGCGGATATAGAAAGATCTATAAGTTATTAAGGAACTAATGGAGACTTTTGATTAAGCTGGCATTTGTGAAATGACCCACGCTGACTTCAAGTCAGTCCTGCTTTGATGGGTGTAAAGACATATAAATGAAATGTGAATGAAAGATTTTATCACAGAGAGTGTTTGCTAAATGAAATTACCATAATGGTAAAAAATTAAATATTTGAGCTCAGAGGTCTTTCCTCTTCTAACAGTTACTGAAATGTAAATTTCGGGTGTAGCTCCTTACAGTAAGGAGAATTTATAAATGGGTGTCTCCGCTGCAATGACTCTGAAACACTCCTGAAAACCAAACAAACAGCTACAGGATGGTTCTGGGAGTGAGGGAGTGTCACAAGCATCCCATATTATGACTCACTAACATTGCACTATTGAACCCACCTTTTGCAGGTGAGTTTGTCGTAAAGTTTCCAAGATAAACTCTATATGAATGTAAAGTAGTGTGTGATACTCATTGAGAGCACGGAGGCCAGCAGGCTAAGTGCAACTTGTGCTTTTTCTGGCCTAGTGGGTTGGAGGTTATATACTTCCCTGTTGAAGGCGGATACGTAGCTTTTATCCAGGTCGGAAGCAATTTAAAGTTACCTACGAGAGTGTCCTTGTAATGGTTGTGATTAGGCAATAAGATTTTCTGCTTCTAGTATTGTCACATTCAATCTTATCCTTGTTAAATTGTAGCTGATGTATTGTTTTGGTCAACAGAAGTATTTTCATTGGTACAACCCCCCTACCCTCCCAAGATTATTAGCAGTAGCAAAATTACACATATTGCATGATTAAATTCCTAAACAGCTGAATCTAGCATTCAGTAGTCGAGGAAGCGTTCCTTTTTGCCTGTAGCAAATACATAAGAGGATTTCCTTCAAAATATGATTCATTAAAATGTCTATATTAATGACTACAAAAGGAAAAAAAAATAAAGCTCTTACAGCCGGAGTCCCAAGCGTGCCTCTCATTACCAGATAAGTAATCATCAGAGGTCTGGGAAGCTTAATTAAGTGTCCATGTAGTGGTTTGAATTTATGAACTATTAAAAGCTGTTCTGGCAAAAGATTGCAAGTGATTAAAACCTGTGAAGTTAATGGAGATTGGTAACATCTTAAATTGTTTTCCTTATTCTTCATTCACTGCCTGTAACATGAGAATAATGAGATTCTGGTTTGGATGAATTTGGAACACAGTGATGAGCATCTGTGTAAACTAGTAACTGCATATTCCGTGAATTTCTGGATGAAATGCAGTAAGGCTTGTGGCCATGCCTTGAGCATTTATTTACAGTATTAGTGAAAGAAAATAGAGTATATCTGTCCCAAAGCCATTGTCCATCTGTGAGCCAGGAGGAATTCTGAAAACCACTGTATGTTACTTATAAATAAGATTATTGATATAAATAAAATTCCACACAGAGGGCTAGAAATGGGTAGACGGCTTTTCAGCATTGCATTTTTTAACTCTTCAGTGACTGTTTACAACGTAAATTATGCTTTCTTAGGTTGTATAAGCACTACTTAATTAAAGTACCCTTTGAGGTTCAACAGAGTTGGGGACTAGTTAGACCTAGACTTGTGGTCCCAGCTTGAGCTACGTGACTGTGCAGCTTTGGGAAAGGGAATGCTGTGCAGTTTTCCACCTTTGTCAGAGGGAGACAATACCTTTAGAATTGGTCATGTGCATATTGGGTTGGAGATTAGAATATGAGATACAGCACTGTGCTTTTATTTAGTGTAGTACATTAGAAGTGGACACTTTTAAACTAGACCATAGTGTTTCATTGGTCCATAGTAACGATGCTTTTATTTTTCTAGTCGAGGGAGAGGGCATCAATTGTCTTAAATAAATTCCATGGAATTTATTTGAGAAATCCACGGTGGACAAGACTGAAAGATCATCTGGCCTGGCCTCTGGTAGTGGCTAGTTGTGAATACTCGAATAAAGAACAGAGCAGCCTTATGGCACTGCTGCTTATCCCCTACGTATTCTCCCAGTGTTTTATAACCTGTGGCTGTATATATATAGCCCCCACTTACTCATAATTTTTTTCAATACTACCTGAAAAGCACGTAGTGAAATTTTGAAATTAAGGGGACGTT
This sequence comes from Chionis minor, assembly GCA_013398295.1. NCBI lineage: Eukaryota > Metazoa > Chordata > Aves > Charadriiformes > Chionidae > Chionis > Chionis minor. The sequence goes on along the minus strand of VZSF01009418.1, from coordinate 180,588 downwards.
TAGCTTGCAGATAGCGTTTGCTTTGTGTACCTGCAAGCCTTTGCGAGTGCAAGCCCCTGTCAGTTCAGCAAGATGCATCTATTGCGATAGCAGCTGATGTCAAGCCCCAAGAGTGCTCTGAAAGATGGGTTGCAGGCTCTTCAATTTAGGTAGTTCTCACCTAATCTAGGTGTGCTTCTTTCTTTCTCTACTTTACTCAGGAGTGAATAACGTGGTGTATCACAAATGGTCAAGACTAAAACTACTTTTTATAGAAGTGTGTCTTGGTACACTGGGGTGATGGGCACCAGAAGGGAGGGATAGCAGCTGGTCCTGTGTGTTTTTATGAATTGTAATGCTTTCTTCTTTCTTCTTCTTCAGGTCGGTGAGCTGGTAAAGGTCACAAAGATTAACGTGAGTGGTCAGTGGGAAGGAGAATGTAACGGCAGACGTGGTCACTTTCCATTCACGCATGTCCGCCTGCTGGATCAACAGAATCCCGATGAGGACTTCAGCTGAGTGTGGCTCAACAGTTGCGCTTACAGATGGGAACAATCTCAACTTGTTTTTATTGCAGATGCCATCAAGACTATGTTCCGACAGATGTTGAAAGCGGTATTGCTTGTATAAGCATTCTGATAACCTGCAAACCCCTGGGACTGAACACCACCATTCCTTAATCAAGGGTCATGTAATTCAGGGTACGACAGTAGATAACTTGTGTGTCAAGTGGCAGAACTAGTACATGATTATAGGTTGTAATGCCTGCTTATGTCCGTGTGCACAGCAGACTGGACCTTGCCAGCAGCAGCAGCAGTTGGAGAAAGCAGTAACATAGATGTTACGATAACATTTATAGCTCTCTCCGGTCCTATTGCTTACGTTGCTTCTTCCTCAGGCGATGAACATCAACCTTAGACAATTCAATATATAGACAGAAATTTCACAACTATATCCTGGAGCTTTCTCCATTTTGGTTTTTTCCATCCTGAATTCTCTGTCCTAGAAAGGCTATGTAGTACTTTGCATGGTGAGCTAACTATGCACAGTACAGATTTCAGTGGAGCCCATTGGGGACAGCCATATGATTTACAGATGCTTACCATTTTAATGGTAAATGACAGATCAAATCAGCCTCAGAATTCTAGAAGTTTGTGGACACCAGACTGATTTCTTCAGTACTGTTGATGCTTCAAACATAGCAGCTGATTTTAAATTAAAATCTCTATTAACACACCAGTATCTCTTTTTATCCACAAATACAAGGCTTATGGAAGTGTAAACATCCATATCCGTGCTGAAAAATACGTGCGTAGCACTTTAATGCATAGCTTTAAAGCAGTGTTTGATTCACTAAATATACTAAAATATTGACACTGCTTTCCAATACGATTAAATTATATAGGGCTAGTTTAATTTTTCTGGAATTCTTCAATACTTCTACTGTACAATACTCTTACAGTACAAATCGGTGTCAAATATGGTGAACTGACAAACCAAATATTACTTATATTTTAAAGTTACTCTGGGGACTCTTCTGGTTTAATTCCCATCTGTAAAATATTTGATAGTGAATTCACGAGGATTTTATTTTTAATAAACTAATGGAAAATACTTGTGTGCTTCTGGATTGATTCTCAAAAGGCATAATAGAGTAAATATGGCTTCATAGCTCATAATGCAAATCAGTGCATTGAATAGGTGGTATTATGCACTGCTTGATTTTATTTTTTTTTTTAGTCTGTTCTTCTAATTATCTGGTTTTCTCTAACATAAATCCGAATGGATTCAGTAAGTTTTGTAAACTGAAATTAAACACTGAAGTAACTATCCCTTGCCTGTACCCTGGATCGTTTTCCAAACACAGCACTCTAGTGACCAAACTTAAGCCAATTTTGTAACTTTGCCTACAGTGTAATCCATACAGAACAGTTTTTCTAAATAGTATCAAACAGAAAATGTTATTTTGGTTGATAGAAACCGCGTGACTAGAACGGCTCGTTGGTTGTAAATGCTGCAAGGGCTAGTTCCCACTGCAAAGGCTATTGCTGCAAGGCACCGACCCATACAACAGAATACTGGTAACGCTTTACCTCAGAACTGTGTAACGTGCTGGAAACTATAATATTTCTGTTATATTTAAGTACTAGTTGTTTTACTTCAAAACTAATCCATCAGCAAGTCTAATTTTCAGGTAATGGGCACTCATTAATTCTGTAGACTAATGCCAATGTACATTAATTGTACCTTTCCATCACCAATCTCATAAGCACTACTGAAGATTATTACAAAACTGACAGTTGTGACAGTGGTGTCAGAAAACTGGCAACAAAGGAACTGCAGTACTATTCTAGCTTGGATCGCTACTCTGGTTAGGGTGATACGCCAGTGATTGTGGGTTCTCTTCTAGCTTAGTACAATATTTACTTTGAGGGGGGAAAAAAGAGAAACTAACTCTAGGGTCTTTAACACATTGGTTTCTTTAAGGCTAATTTGTATTTTTCCTGTGACCTTGATATTTACTATGATTTTTTTTTTCCAATGGCTGCACTCTAACAGACTTAATAGTGAGATTATCAGTTGCCCATATATGCTTGTATTTTTCTTCAGGTGTTGCAAAAGAAACATAATGAACTGTGTGTTCTTAGAGTAACACAGTTTGTTCTGAAGTATTTTTTCCATTTGCCGGTAATGAAAGCCCGTATGTTTGTACCTTTCCAATCAGCAATTATTTTAAGATACCAAAAGAACTTTTTTCTGAAAGGACTTTTATTATGCAAAACTTGCCTTTTTAATATGAAAGACATAAATTGAATTAACTAGCAAATACCCTGCAAACTTTGTAGATGTGTTTTTTGTTAAGACTGTATAAATTGCAAATCTTTGTACACTTTGAAAGAGAAAAAAAACCGAACTAGAGGAGTCTTAATAGCTGCTGTTGCACTAGAATCCTACTTTCATGTCAAGCAGTGTTTCTTAGTCAACTGATACATTAATGCAACTGTTTTCCACTGTTCTAAGCTGAAATGTGATTTTTGTTTCATAGGTGGTAGAAATGACTATGTTTGCATTTGGACGAAATAGACATTTCAACTTACCAAGCTCTTAAAGGAAAATAGGTAGAACGTATGTTCATGAACATGTAGATTAAGTCCTTTTGTGGCCTTTGTTTATCCTCTTCTATTTGTTCCCTCCCTTCTCCCCGATGCGTGCAAAAAAATCATTGCTAAGAGCGTTGGTCACAATCTTTTGTCTCTACTTGGCTGTGTTTTTGATCTCTTGTGCATAGGCAGGTGTTAGAACTAGAATAATCATTTCTAGAAATACACCGTGAAAGCAGAATGCTCAATTACACTGTGTTCTTCTGGTGCATTTATACATTATATCACACTAAAAAGTACAACTGGCTGCTATGGTTTTTTAATATATATTTCATTTTGGTAAACCCCAGCCTTTTTACTAATATTTGACCTGGTTAAATCTTGTTAATCTGTTTGAATTGTATTTGTTAATAATGCAAATATTTCTAATCATCTTAAAACACTTCATTTTTGTTAATGGTTTTGGGAAAGGATTCTAACCAAACCAGTTTGAAGAAAAATATGAACATGTGCCATTGTATTATAACACTATCCACTTTCTTGACAGTTAAAAGTCTTTTTTTATTTTTTTGTAGCATGTAATGTATATGTTCATAGTACGTGAAGTAAATAAAAGTATAGCCAAAACTTTGACTTGGTGTCGCTCTCAATCAGCTGTCATCGGAATACTTGCATGTAATAATCTAAAAATAGAATTGTGGCTATGGCCATTTTTAATTCGCCGTATGCACATGAAAACAACTAATACCTGCAGAAGTAAGACAAACCAAGGTAACTCAAGTTACCAACCAGTTAAATATTATGGCTTTTTTGAAACAAGGCAACTTTCTGTCATCAAATGAATTCCTTGAGTCACGGGCGTGGGGGGAAAAGTATATTCTCACTGCAGAAACAGGACTCGTGAGGAATGTTAAGATGAGACTGTGTAGCTATTAGTCTCACTTCTGCCTACACAGGTGTATCCGGAAAGAGAGTGGAGACTCTGGACTATGTGTGTCCGTTTGGAAAGATGAAAAAGCTGTTTATTCATTCTTAGAATTGTCAGTAAAAACGGACATTTAAGTATACAAGTTAATAACCAGCAAGAATCCAGTACAAGAGTCTGCTGATGGTTCAGCTGGACGTCTTTTGGAGTGTGGTAGCGGGAGAGCGCCATTTCAATAAGAGACTACGATGTGCAGTGTACTGCCAGGGAATGAAGCACAGAAAATGACTGGAATGCCTGTATCCCATGTGGGAGAACGTTTGTAACACGAATTTGCATTAGACCTACTTTTGCCATTGTTATTCTTAAAAGCTGCAAGGGGAAGTGGCCTCTAGGCCCCAAAAGATAAGAATCTTGACAGCAATACTTTATCTAAAGGCAGACAGTTGAATTTGGGGTGTACACCAAAGAACAGTTCCGTCTCCACGCCAGTGGGCTCCTTAGCATGGTGTGCTATAGTTAATCGTGGACCAAAACCTTGAGGCATTCAAAGTCTCTCAAAGCATTTGGCCTTCTTGGGGTGCTCCCTAGTTCCATAGGCTCTTGCTGCAGGAAAAAGGCCATTTTGTACATTCCCAATTAAAACTCTAATTACTTCACTGTCCATTGTTCGTAAAAGTATACAACGACCAGTCCTGTAATGTTGGTACTGCTGTAATCATTTTCCTTGCTGATAAGGGCAAGGACAGCACTTTCATTCTTAGTCACTACACTACAATGATGGCTCCTCGTATTTTAATTGACTTATATCCAGTTTGCTGCCTATTACAGATAACTTTCCCTCTCACTGTCATTTGGTGGAGTCTTCAGGTGAGACATTACTTGTTATACGAGTGACTTTGCATTTAAGTGTACTGAGATGGCAGCCAAGTTTTCCTGTTATATCTCCACACAATAAAGATTATTCTATCAGCTTCAGGTAGAAAAAAAAAACCCACATTTGTAGGTAAAAGTATTGCCCAAGTGCTTTGCTTGAGTGTCCATGCAACTTGGCTGCAGCAGAGCTGCAATCCAAGAGTACCTTTTCGTGAGATTACCTGGGATAATTAAGAGCTCGCTGCAGCCAAAAGGAAGAGGTTCTACATGCCTTTCCACGCTGCCCTGACAGCCGTGCCCTCCTGCTACTTAACCTCGGACCGGTATTTGCAGAACTTCTCTGTGAGCTGATGTAACACACAGCTCATGCAGAAAACTATTGCCCCTCCTTTCCTTTCACTCTCCTTCCAGCCATGGTTTTCAGTAGCAGTTGGATCAACTCGTGTAAAAGTGGAGGGCGTGAGGAGCGAGCGAGGATTGCATCAGGAAATTATGCTTTGGTTACTTCCCTGCGTTAAGACTTTACTCCTCATGCTTCCCAAATCCCAATTTCCAACTATTCGCATGCCATCTGTAACAAATGTATTCAAAGTATTTGAAGTATTCAGACAATACACTCCCAATTCAGCAAGCGTATAAAGTACACACCTCATGGCAAATGCATGCCTAAAGTGGCCTGATTTATGTTGTTGAGCTCTCTACAACCTGAGTACCTGCTGAACGTGAGGATTGCAGAAAAGTCCCTAAATTGGCGCAAATCTAATTCGTTGTGCACTGCTCCCATACAAAACTAAGCCTCAGTTGCTGAAAAACAGGCTTTCATGGTCAAGATTCATGAAGTGCAGAGGTGATATGCAAGTCTCACAACGAGTTTTAATATATTTAGACAAATACACGGTGACTCTGCATGCTGCTGGGATCTTTTGGGTGCCTACCAGAACTGCCTTGGTAACAGTACCATGTATTTCCAAAGAATTCAGAGGTAAAGGTATATAATGATTCCCAATTTCAACAAAATCATCATTTTCTGATCATATTTTGACTAAGTTGAAAGCAGCGATTTTTTTTTCTGGACTTGACACCTAATTTTCATCGTAGTCCAGACACACTTATGTCTTTGTTTTTTCTTTTATAGAATTCTGACTAGATAATCTTGAGATTTAAAAAAAAAAAAAAAGTTGGAGCCCAAAACATCCCATGGAAACAGACTGTTGATTCTCTGGGTAGGCAAACAGTGATATAAAAGTCACTGTTATATTTTTAGATTTATTTGTAAGAAAGCCATAAGATTATGTTAATTTTACATACCCTAAAGCTCTCGTTCACCAACTGAAATAACGTGTTAAAATTAATCAGGAAACAATAAATTATTTAAAAAAAAAGTGCTTTAAATGGTGCTTTAGTGTGTGCTCCCAGTCAGGCACCAGGAGCCTATTCCAGTGGGCTCAATACAATAAACAGAAGGATACCTGGAACTGGATCCAGGAGGTGCTGGGGCCTGCTCAGTCTCTGCTGTCCATCAAAAACTGCCGAGGCCTTTGTGCACTTCCACACCTCAGGAAAGCTGAGAGTCTTTAGCCCCCTCGTCCTAGGAGATGCTGGAAAAAGAGAGATACAAGACTTCATTCGCAGCTAACCTGAGCAAATCTTGGAGGATTAAATTTATGTCAGCCGAGCATAATCTGCTTTGGTTTCCTCAAACCATTCTGACTTTGGGAATTGAGGTGTTACTGCAATTATTGAAGTGTGGGCTCCATTGTTTCAGGAGGACTCTGTGAGGAACTCGTGAAATAGTCGGTTTTAAGTTCCAGTTCTTCTAGCCTCTTAAAACTGTGAAATTATCACGTCCTACGTCAGACATGGCATTGGAGGTGATACTTTGCTTGAGTAAACGCCCTGAGGAGGCTGCAGTAACCTGCTAAATCGGACCTCCCGCCTCTCGCTCGTGCCCAGCTTCCCCATGGCGTATGCCCGGAGCGCACCCGGCCATTCGTACAAAACCCGGCAGAGGGGTGTTCAAGGAGCATTGTCAGCGTTTGAGGGCAGCCTTGAGAAACGCCTTCCCTGAGGGACACGCCATTCCGCCCGAGCACCCCCAGCCCGCCGCGCGGGGCCCGGCTGCCGGCCCGCCCTCACCCGAGGCAGGGCCCCCCGGCGGTGACCCGCCGCCCGGCCCCACCCCGCCATCGGCAGCGCCGCGCTTCGCCCCTCCGCCTCCTCAGAACAACGG
>VZSF01009418.1:89748-173256 GCA_013398295.1 Chionis minor | reverse complement strand
GGAGGGGGGGGAGGGGCGGAGGAGGGGGGCACAGACAAAATGGCGACTGGGAGCGCCCCAAGGGGCTGGTGGAGCTGGGGATGGGGGGCCTGAACGAGTGGGTGGCTTGAGCCTGGGCGGGGCCCGGTGCGGGGGGCGGTGGCGGCAGAAGCCGGGAATAAAATGGCGGCCGCGAAGGGCGAGTCCCGGGGGGGGCAGGGGAGCCGCCCCCGCCTCTGGGGGGCCCCGACAAAGAGACCCCACTACCCCTCTTCGTGCCGCTGACTGGGGCGGCTTGAGGCGGTTCTGTTGGGGCCGGGCCTTGCTTACCTTCGGCCCGGGCCTCGCGGAGCTCGGCGGTGTGGGGCTGAGGTCGGCTCGCCGCAGACAACGCCCAGCGCCGTGCTCTCCGGAACGTGGGTGCCCGGCTCTCTCGGCCCCTCGGGGGGCGATGCTGGCGAGAGGCTTGCTCGCCGTATTGGGTCCCGGGGGAGGGGGCTAGCGGTTTTCTTTCTCTTCCTTTGCCCACGGTTGGAGAGACTGCTGCCCCTGGCAAAGCCAGAGAGACCGAGCTCGCGTCCTGGAGGGATCGAGTACATGATGCTTAATTGTCTAAAGAAAATGCGTATGCTTTCATTACGTGGTAGAAATTATTACAGCTCATTTTACTTCTCCAGCATCACCTTTTCATCCTTTTTCACCTGTAAGTTTGTGCGCTTCGTCTGATCGTTCCATATCTGGGGAAGAAGCAGTAGAGGGGAGAAACACTGGATGGTGGTGTCTGTTGCCCCAAAAACGTCTGTCTTGCAACTGTTTCTTTAAACATGTTTCCCTTGCATATAATAGAAAGGGCCTTTAATTTTCTCGATGATGGTACTCTTCTGGAACTGTTACTTTTGCCCTAAGACTTTATGTTTATTCATTTAAAGTGAAATAAATACCCTTGTATGTAAAAAAGTTACACTTCATGTAGAGGTAGGAAGACACTCCAAATATTTTTCTGTTCATAATTTTCATAGACAATATGGTCACGTTCTTGCAAGATGACGTATTTTTGCTGAAACATGCTTAGAAAGCTTCTGATACGTGTTTTTCAGACGTTTTGCAATAGTGCTGTTTTGGGGAGGAACGTAGAAACTACAACAAAAAAGGAAAGCCTAAGTAAGACTCTCTTCTGGGACACTTCCACTAGGGAGATAAGGTAGAACTAAAAATTCCACTAAATAGGACAAGTCAAACAGTCTCCACAATAACTGTAAGGACTCAAAGGGGAAAAAAATGCCCCCCAAACCCCCAGATATTGGGGTACAAGTTAATTGACTTGGGTGGAGGTGTGCATGCAGTTCCATATTCCACAGTAAGTGTGCAAGTTCTGCTGGAGGTTTTGGTTTTTTTTTTAATTCCCTACCCTAAAGGGTGTGAGATGGGAAGATGCATTGTATTCTCCCTGACCCCCAGTCCCAATTCCAGCAGCATTCCTGGAGTTGGTTAGGTGAGTAGGGACGAAAGGATTCTCCACCTGGTATAGAAGAGTCAGTGCAACTGGAAGTGTTGGCTTTGGTTTAAGTGGAAACCCAAGTTGGATGCTTGGCCAGCGTCCTGGAGGGTTCATTGTCTTTTGGAGCTTTTGAGGCGTGACTGTCTTTCTAGTGTTTTCTTAGGTCAGTGGTAAATCAGTTCTTTAGAAAGTAATTGGACTCTACCCGGTTGTAGGGATCTGCAGTGCAAAACAATCAGACTTCCTGTCAGCTAATAAAAATTGATTAGTAGATATTGCCTTGGTGCAGCATTTCCCTTGATGGACTTTCTAGTCTGCCAGTATCGTGGATGTTTGTGGAGCAAGCTGGCTAGATCAAAATGTAAAGACTTCTTATGCTATATTGCTTCGGAATGGTAATGAGACCGTTACCATTTAGGAGGGAACACTAAACTTAAAGTTGTCATGTTTAAGTCAATGCTGTGGTTTTTAGACTTCCAAAATTCATTGGAATGGAGTTGGGTAAACATATTTAAGGTGCACCTTCTAATTCTGCTAGCTGTTCTAAATACATGTCTCTTGTCTATGGACTGGAAGAATATTTGCTATAGATACTGTTTTAGCATCTCATTCTGTATTCTTGTTCAGCTGAAACAATTAAAAATTATTGGCGTAATTTATTCTTGTTTATATGAAATATGACAGTTCTGCCAAGATCGTAGCTGAGACTGTTAAATAATTCTGTGAACAAAATTGTGTGGGAGGCAGTATGGTGAAAGTGTTAAGTTATTCTTAATTTTGCTCTTCGGTTTGATCTTTGAGATACACGATCATAAGGTTGCACTTATTAATTGACACATATAAAGTGGTGTGATGGTAAGTACTGCCTAGAAATAAGTTGGAATACAAATCTCTTTTGTAACTTGAATATAAGTGTGGAATGACAAATTTCTGTGTTTGATGTTAGGATAGCATTAAGTTCTGTCCCATCTTCTTTCTCCTTGAGACTAGAAGAGAGTGGTGGGTTTTTTATGTGTGGTTCTTGGCATTCATAGCAGTGCTCGTGGTGGGCATTTGACTAGCTTCTTTGGTGTTACTTACCTGACGCACTTAGGGAATTTATGAAGTCTTGGAAGCTGTACTTTTTGGAAATCTAGGCCTGGATCTGTACTGTCCTCAGTATATTGGCCGAGATTAAGGGGACAACTTTCTAGGTACTTCAGCAGTGTAAGTAGCACTTAAGCCCCGATCTCTAGAGATAGTAAGAGATTTGGGTGTCTGACTATCTTCACAGATCTGCTTAGACATGTCATGACAAATCACAAAATGCCAGGAAGCTTACTTACAATACAGGAAGCTTTGTGAGAAATCTCACTGCTGTTCCTTCAAAGACTATTATTACTAGAATAATATGTAACTATAAATTGTCTTTTTTTGGAAACAGTTGGAGTGGGTAACATAGTGTTGGTTTGTGAAGTTATCTTAGAACATTTGAGTTCTTTATATCAAGACAACGTGTGTATCTGTATTCCAGTAGATTGTTGCTGAGTGTCGAAACCATTGTGTTCAGGTTGTTCATTGTGGAAGCTAGGTAACATCTCTCTTCTCATCAGGTGAGAAACATGCTGTGGCACAAGGTAGACTTCAAGTGGATGCTTAAACTCTAAACAGCAGTTTTGTACTATGGGTCTTGAGATAGATAGATATAGATATATATATATATATATAGATATATATAGTATAACTTAAGGGAGGAGGAATAGGTGGGGCTTTTTTTCCCCCCTTAAACCAGATGATAAGTCAAGGTACAAATGAGAAGAAAAAACCCAACCCATTTAACAGCTCTCCTGGTTCTGAATACAGCAAGCCAACAGCTGACTCTTATGTTTTTATAAATTATGTATCGGGGAAATGCATCTTTGTTACGAAGGCAGTTAAGGTGTGCAGCAGTGGACTTACTTCATGATTTGAACCCACTTTAGAAATAATTGTCTTTAGTAACAGGTCTTGCAATTACAGCTTAATGAAGAATCAATCAATAAACTATGTCACAAATTAGAATTTAAGTTGCATATTAATTTCAGTTTGCAGAGGACCTGTCTCTTTCAAGTAAATGTCAAGAACACTTAAGAATTTTTTATGGTTTTTAGTTTTTCCTTCACATTAATGGTTAGTACTTACACCTGTCTGTCAAGGGCCTTACTGATGTAGGGACATGGGGTATGACTGTTCTTTGTCTCCAAATTGGGGAGATGTGAAAGTGCTGAAAGGCAGAAAAATCTCAGCATATCCCTAAGAAGTGTGGGAATCTTAAGAGGTAGCGTATGGCCAAGACAATGTCGGAGGAATTAAAATGTTGATTTTTAAAAATTATTTACGTACTGGGTTGTAAAAATTGACTTCTGATCCTGAACAGTTGTGTGAGAGAGGGTCCTTTTCTGTAATGGCCTTCTTGAATCTCCTGAGGTACCAAGAGCAACCAAAGGAGACAAACGTCTAGAATTAGATGGTTTGGTTCTCTGCAAGGAATCCAGAAGCTGAGTTTGTGTCCATTACACTCAAGTACATTTAAGTTACTTGTATTAGAAGATTCCTTAGTAGCAGATCTCAATCAGGGAGAGAAATGCATGATGAGGCTTAGTCTTTAGGTTTCCCTGTGTTTGCTTTCAGACTAAAGCTTTTGTTACAAATACTGGAGAAACCCTCTTTTATTTAGAAAAGCATATGTTCACAGCTTGAAGAGGTGATAGTGATGACTTAGAAATCCTGTTCTTGTTGCAAGAAAGACTTGTGATAGTCTGTAGGATTGATTATGCGGAAAATACAACTGTTGCTTGGATAATTTGGCCTTAACCCATCTATGTCTCCAAGTCCATAAAAGTACAAGTATGCTTTGTGGAACTGTATATTGCAGAGTCATGCAGTCAAATGTTGGAAGTGTCTTGTCTGCACCAGTTGTTATAAACCTTATACAAGGAATAGCAGTATAACCTGCAGCTTTTGCTACAAAATCATAGTCTAAGCCACTGTGCAGGGGGGATATTTGTTATTTTTTTCCCCCCTCTGCATGTTGATTGTCTTCTGGGAATACAGTTGTTAAGTTCTTTTAAGCTCGTTTGTCTAAAACTGGCACATTGTGAGAAGTGTGGCTCCAGATAGGGATCTGAAGATAAGATTGTCAGTTTTGAGTACCTGAGCAGTTGCACCCTGCTTTTGATTGCCTGTAATAACCTACTTGGGGTGCTCCAAGCACATGCAGACCTTTGAAGACATATTGCAAAAATTTATGTAGTCTGTAAGCGCAAATACTGTGTTTAGTTTATGCTTTTAGAAACTAAAGGTGCAGTGCTGCAAAGTGGGGTGAGCCAACCTGATAATCTCACTGTTGAAAGAGGGATGACCTCCCTTCCCTGGCTATTTCTCACGTTTACTTCGATTCTAGTCTGACCTTTGGAGCCAGTTCAGTTCTCTAAATTATATGCAGGTTTTTTGTCTTGTGTGTTTTTTTGGTTTTTTTGGTTTTTTTTTTTTCCCCCCGAGTAGTTGTTTTCTGAGCTGGTGACCTGAATCGACCAATTGACAGGTCAAAGAATTGTTGATCTGGCATGACGAAATTGATGCAGATGGAGGGGAAAGTGACTTGCCCAACTCCCTGCAAGCAGCTGGACTGGTTTAGCCATCTTTTAAGTCTTACTTTCCAAATGCAGGATTTCTTAAGAGAAAAACCTAATGCGGGCAATAAAATAATGTGTTCAGAAGCAGAGTTCCTAATGGATGAAAAGAGGAGCCCTACCTTCTCTTGGCTTGAATTTGGAGCTAATCATTGTAGTGAATAGGATGGTGCCCACTGATGCCAGGTAGGGGCATGTGGTTCCAGGGAAAATGCAATCTGTGGGCATTGATCTTCAGTTACACTCATCACTTAATGAAGAAAATACGCTTGCCCCTATTTCTTCAGCTCTTTTTTGTCTTTGTTCTTATCAGTTTCCTGCTACTACTAAGATAGTACTTACTCTTTGCTTCCATTTTTCTGGATCACTTACAAGTGTCAGCGTGCTTCCCAGCACAGATCACTGTGTGATTCCACTGGTGATCTTTCTCTGTTCTGAACACTTGAGTCTTGTATTCAAACCCTGTTTCCTGTCTTTCAGCCAAGTGTTTATCCATGTGAGGACTTTCCTTCCTATCCCATGGCAGTTGAGTTCCTTAAAGAACCTTGGGTGAGGGACCTTGTCAAATGCCTTTGGGAAATCCAGGTAGACTATATCAATCATGTCTTCCTTGTCCATATGCTTGACTCATTCAAAGAATCAGAATACATTTGTGAGGCATTACTTATGTTTACAGAAGGCCATGCTCTACAATGTATTGTTTATGCATATACCAAATCATTTAGGTTTTTTATGTAGTTCTTGTAAACTTGACCCCTTGTGAGTGTTAGGTTAATGGTTCTGTGTTTCCTCTTCAGTGTCTGCTGGAACCCTTGAAAATTGTTACCCACTTTGTTTGCTGCTACTAGAGTCTTGACTGAGAGGTTATAGGCAACAGTTCAGGATCACATACTTAGAGTTCCTGTGACTTGCTGCTGATCATCTTTTGTTCGTTATAAGAATGAACAAGTACAAGACTAGTACTTGTACTGAGCCTTCTCTGAATACTGGTTATGGTGCACTATCTCCTGTGGTGAACACGTGTGTTTGCTGTATTCTTCGTGTCCTTGTGTCACACTGGATGCTTATTTGCAGCATTTTAGCTCCTAAAATGCTCAAAAAGATACTGAGCAGTAGCACGGAATCTTGAAGTTCTTGGTCTGCTTTATTCCTCTTGCATAAGGGAATAGAAAGGATTAAACTTAGTACACAAGTTCAGTTTTCTGAAGGGCTGTGCTTCTGCTACTGTTAATTTCATAGTATGTAAGAATGCCACCTTCTGGTTTTTCCTAAGGTTCATTGTGATTTGAGTCTTCAGTATGCTGACTGTTAAGTCATCTCCTTACCACCTTTACTCAACAAGCTCTTTCTTGTGTTCTTATTCTAACAAGCTTTGTCACTTACATAGTTCCTCTTTTGGTGGTTAAGCACAGCACTAATCGAGTCTGTAGCTCTTGTTTTTCCTGTGGTAATGTTGAACCAGTGTGTGCAGTGGCAAGGGATAGTTACTTCAGCAGTAAAGTTGAAGTAAACTGTGTGTTACTGAAAATAAGGAGTGCCCTGTCATAAGCTATATAATTAGATGCTTCATAAAACAAAGAAAAAAATCAGACCCTGTAGCATCATGGTTAGTGAGAGACTTAAGCACTATATAGTACCTGAACTAGAGGTTGCAAATACTGTAGTTTTGCCCCAAGGGGTTCTCTTCTTTAGTGCATCAGCCCTTGTTTAGGCCAGGTGGGTTCTGTTATGAGCACAGACTTTGATAGAACTGTCAGATATTGGCTACTCCTTTGGTATGGTCTAGTGTTTCTTTTGTATCGTATATTGGAAAGGTTTTTAGTCTTTCCACTAAATTTGCTGTATATCACCTGTTTCTACGTTTCCTTACACAGGGTCATTCCAGTTCCCCTGAGTTGATTGGATTTATAGAATTTGAGAAGCAGCAAATACTTAAAGTTTCTCATTTTTACCTGGTGAAGAGGCATTCTTTATTTTGTGACCTAGTAAGTTTCCTTATCAGCTGTGTCCTTTGTGCAAGTTCTTTGGGTTGACCCCTAGTAGGTGGTTATCAAACATATGCTTCTCATCCCTTGTAGAATTCCTCATTACTTTTTAGGTTAGAGTAAGGCATGGTCTTTGTCTTTCATATTAAAACAAGAAAACCCCAATCCCAAGCCATGTACCAGCCTGTTCAAAAAACCCTTTGTAGGTAGCACTCAGTGTAGTGGCAACCACTGTCCAAATGCTTTGTGTCTTACAAGCTACGCGTGTGCGTCCCTACTGTTACTCGGCAGTGGCTGGAGGTGAGTCAGCAGTGTTTGCAGTGAGGAGCCAAGCATCTTAATCGTAGTAGTAGAATCTAGGAACTTTAAAAAATGGCACAGGCATTATTATAGTTTTGTAACATCTTTAAACAGTTGTTTGAGTCTCAGTTAAATGCCTTTTTTTCTGTAAGAAATACCACAATAAACAGGCATTTGGTCTGATCAGGTTTGTATATTCTTGTAACAACCAAAAGCAAATGTCTGGGAAGGATATAAATCTAGGGCAAGTGTGTCGTTCTCCAGAATATTCCCCTATCCTTCCACACTCTACACTTTTGGGATTTCCTGTTCTGATGGTGGCATGATCTGACAGTAGCATAATACAGTGACGGCCACAATCAACTGAAAGGCTGGAACTTAACCACTTAAATGACAATCTCTGCCTTTTTGAAGCTGCGTAACACTAATTTTCCATAATGCAATGTAAGCATCTCCGGATTGTGTATGCAATGAGTTGTCATTACTGCAGTAATCCTTCTTACTGAAATGTAATCTCAGACTCGTATTTTGTCTTGAATGGTCTGTGAGCTTTTCACCTCCCTGTGGAATCTTCCAGATAGGTAAAGCTGCGCTTAAAATACAAAACACTTGTTCTGTTGGCAGGCGTGTATGGCTTTATTTTTGTATGGAATTAGTTTTCTGTTGGAGAAGATACAGATATGCTGTCCTCTTGCTTTTGTATTGCCTGAGTTCTTAAGATTATTCATCAGGCTTAAACTTTCAGGGATGGATTATGGCTTTACCATGGAAGACCAAGGTATATGCATAATAATATTTTGTCTTGTTGAAATACCAGCCCAGATTTTTGTATTGTAAGTAAAATAGTGCTCTTTACTAAACTAGAAACCTTTTTCTCCAAGAGCTTTGTGGGTGGGCTGATAATTTTTTTTCTCTTTGGGTAAGACACTTGTTTATGGATGAGATCTTAATCTGTGGTTGTGCATTTAACTAGTAACAGGATTGAGATTGAAGAGAAGACCTTTCCATGAGTGTATTAAAAGAGAGTATGTACCTAGTGTGAAGAATTGTTGAAGCTTGTGGATTTTGTGCTTCAGTGCAAATGTGAAAAATCTCAGTGTGCTCCCCTGCACGCCACCCAGCATCTTATTCTTGGTGGCTGTCACCTGTCAAAAGGTCTGTTTGACACTCAGGGTTGTAAAAACCGTGGGGGTGACAAGGCCTGTTTTGAGCAGTTGGCTGTTTTCTTTTGGCACCATTGTTTCTGTGGTTATAGTGATTCTACAAGGTGATGATAGTTAGTGACCTCTGCAGAAGACTGAAGAGATGCAACAGGGCTAGTATGTACTGACAGAGGCGGTGCTTCCTGTAGGTCGGGGTCTTACGTATGCCTCTGTAAAAGCTATTGCTCAGCTTAAATTTGATTTGTCCCTCAGTGTGCAGAGATGTTGGACCTCTGTTTCCAGTGCTTGTAGGTGTTCAGCTAGCAATGGATAAAATCCTGCAGAAGCTAAGCACTTGATTACGCTTGTAATGTGTCTGCTGTGTTTGAGTGCGCTCTGAGAATCAGATACTCATTTACAGGAAACGGCAAGTCTTGTGTGTAGTTTTTTCTCTTTTAAATTTCCACGTTAGATAAATCTGCTTCTAGGGAAGAGATTGTGAAAAAAACCTGTAGTACAGTTGATAAAACTTCCTCATTTTTTTTTCCTAGTTGTTGTAATTCCCTGATACAGGCCAGAGGATCTGGGGAACTGTTGCTGTACATGTTTCTCACCTCCACACGTTTGGGGTAATTATTACATGTGTATCATTGTTTATTGTATAAGAGAGAGGTGTGAATAGTTACTTCAGAAACCTGCCAGTTCCAGCGAAGATATTAAGTGTTACTCAGTTTCCTTTGTCTTTCATGACTTCAGAGAAGATATAATGGGACAAAGTTAATATGATCTTGGTTAGTTAAGCGTGCCACGTATGTAAAACTCTGTGTGTTTGATTCAAGAATAATGTTCATAGTAGGTCAGACCAAAGATCTTCAGATTGATGGTGGATGCCTTGGAATTAGCATTATAGATTAATGGTATGGCATGACTACACCCTCCTTTTATACACTTAAAATTATTTGTATTTACATAAAGGATATTTCTTCAGCCCGTGGACTTCTACAGCTCATGGTTGGAGAGAGGGCTGTGCATTCACAAATACAGGTTAATTTTTTTAACTGTGGATGTGATGCAGTTTCAATTACTCCTCTTACCTGAGGGCCATTAAACATTAAGTTTCAAGACAAGCCCTGCGTTTCTTGCTGGAGCTTGGCAAAGGTACCCCAGTAGCAGAGACTGCAAGTGTTAATTCCCATTTGTCATGATTGTTCACAAAAATTAAGTCAGGCATGTTATCTTGGGCTACACAGCTATCTGCTGTTTTAAACCTCAAAATATGAGATGACTTAACTCCCATAATTTAGAAAATGTACAGCTTTGAAGTAAATTCTTTGTATAGCGTCATCTTTCAGGAAGTAAGTCATAGTGCTTGCCTTATTTAAGTTGCATATTGCCTTCAACTTTTAGCTAGCTTAAATTACAACACTGCATGCTTATGTTAATATTAACTATTTTAACATTAAATATTAATGTGGAGTGTTTTAGGACAGTCTGGAAGTCTTCAGTGAAAACAGTTCACAGTTTTACAATAGTAGGGTGGTGTTTTGTAAAAGTTCTATCAAATCCTTGGTGGATTTTTTGTTCCTTTCTGTGATTTGAAGAAGCAACCTCTACTAGTAGGGGAAGGGACTCTTTATGCCTCTGTAAGAATAGAGCCACTCTAGGATTTTGTCCTACGCGTGCGGAGACCTGTTGGAGACTGGTAACATTATTCCTGCCAGGGAAAAAGATTGAGCCTACAGTTTCCATTGCTGAAATAGCTTACGCCTGTTATAATTGTGAGTTTTGAGGAAAAAATTGACAGTTAAGCTTCATTAGTTTCCCATTGCTTGTGCTGCCCTAACACAGCAGAACATAAGGAGGTAGAATGATGGGGGAGGGAAGATGAGTGGGGAAGGAAAATAGGCCACAGAATAGTAAAGCATCGTGTTGAGGGAGGCATGGCCTGATGGCGTCATCATGCTCTTGGCAGAAGCTACATATTTTGTACTCAACTTTAACGGTCTTTTCCACCCTAAATGATTGTATGGTTCTGTGTCGTTCTAGTGTGGCTCTACTTGGCAGATAACCGCGGGACAGTTATCCTGTTGACTTGGTGGGATAGTTGAGGCTTAGTCTCGTTCATTAATGGCCTTGTTTTCTGTCTGGGGAATTCCCACCAGTTCTAGAAGCTGGAAGGTGAATGGTGAATGAACTGAAGCACTGTGTGACGGGACAAAACCTGTGATTCCTGGATGTCTCGTACTAGGCTCTCAATTAGTATATATTTAACGTTTTCGACTTTTATTTTTCTGTCACAAGCAATCATAGTGTGGTTAAGTAATGAAAGGATTATAACCTTGCTTAAGTAGTTCGAGCTTTTGCTTCCACTTCAGTATAGGAAATAGGTATTTAGTAACTTTTTTTAACCTCAGGTTTAGAAGTCCTTTTCAAAAGGCTTAAACTACAAATTTGTATTTTGTGTGTTACTTTTCAGTGTAAATAGCTGCTTGGCATGGGTGGATGTCATTGCTCTGGTTATTATCCTCAGGATGACTTTTGTTACTTCTCCAAACACCTACTACTTCTGGTGGTTTTGTCTTGGAACTTTGACTTGTTTCCCTAATAACAGTACTAATGCTTCTCTACATCTATTCAAGTCTGGATATTATTTTCTGGTTAATTACCATGTTGCACTATATTCCAGTTGACAAATCAGTGGAGCATTCTGTATTCTTAAGTTTATCCTTACTGTGCTTAAAGCTAGCTTATATTTGCTCGTGGTTTTCTCACTATTCACTGCCTTTTCTGAAGCACTTTGAAGAACATGCATTCCTGTAGGATTGTACTGTGACTATTATCCACTGAAAAATGTGTTTGCTGCTAATGCTGAATCCTTTTTGTCTCAAAAAAAGAAACCCCAAAAAACAAAACAACTGTCTCTAAAGAATTTTTTTGGGACTCTTGTCAAATGCATTTGAGAGAACATCAGATACTTCTTTTGTGTACGTGCCCATTGATTTATTTTGAACATTCCAGCATAAAAGTGAGGAATAACTGTGTATGAAAGGAGGAGGGAGCCCATTTTTGTAAGCTATCATTAACATACAAGTTCGGCTGAGTGGTTTGAAAGATGCTTTAGCTGGGAGAATAATTGTGTTACCTTTTTCTCCTAGAAATGGTTGAATCAATGAAGAAAGTGGCTGGAATGGATGTGGAGTTGACAGTGGAAGAAAGAAACCTGCTTTCTGTTGCATATAAAAACGTGATCGGAGCCAGAAGAGCTTCCTGGAGAATAATCAGCAGCATTGAACAGAAAGAAGAAAACAAAGGTGGAGAAGATAAATTAAAAATGATTCGGGAATATCGGCAAATGGTAAGATTTAGTTGGTATTGTAGCGTAATGCCATTTAGTTAAGGTTCAGTTTTGTTACCGTTGCTGTAAGCTGCCCTGGTGTTGCAGATTGTCACCTTATTACAGCTTACCACCCCGCAGGCGGTCTTGAAAGGATGAAGTTTGCTCTTTGTCTGGAGAACAAATATACTTGGTGAAGGGAAGCAGTAGGGTGTGCTTGTGTAAACACTCAAAAGGGCAGTAGACTGGAAGGAAGAGGGGAGGGCTTTTCCTTCAGTGCATCTCCATATCTGCGAAGTATTGGACTCTGCTGGCACTTGGTTTCTTCCCCACTTACTCAGGTGTGAGACTGCTTGTGCTTGGAGGCCTTATTCTTTCCCCTCCAACCTGACTTAGCCCAAGCAACTCTTTTTGGAAAATTAACTGTGTCAAAGGAGGTGTTCGGCTGTTAAGCTTCTACTTCTGATAAGCTGCTTTGGCTCCTAAAGCCTTTGACACTTGGTGCTCTTGCAGAACTCTGTCCTCCAGATTTCAAAATATTAATGACGTTGGTGGAAATGCTGACATTGGGGAGGGATCTTCAGTGTTGTTCCTGGCATAAACAAAGTCAGCGTAAGCCAAATGGCCACTTTCTTTGACTCCTTTACCTTGTGTTTTATCGCTGTGATAATTGCATTTCAAGTATGTCAGCCTTGTTTTGTTACTTTTTACCCCCAGATGAAAACTTGGCAGGAGTTGCTGTGAACTAAGTGCTTAGCAGTTGGGTGACAGTGAAGAGTAGTTGCCAAGCTGGTCTTGTGCAGTTGAACTGGCAGAGCTATTATTAGCTCAGGCAGCTCTGCCTGTGTTGAAATGAGTGCTTAGATAGTACGGCTTCTCTGACAGTGCCTAGTTCTTAAAATACAGGGGTTCTTTATATTTTTTTTTCCTTGTCCCTAAGGTGGTCAGTTACACCGACAGCAGTTAAAGCAATCAATTTAAGATAAAGTGCTCCATGTTCCTGGGGCTGGGGGATGCGAAGATGTCATGGGCATTTTGACTGGGAAACTTGCATGTGTAATAACCTCTAGGGCCTTGCCATTTTCTCTCTCTTGAGAGGGGGGGAAAAATTGGTGCACATAACTTCATGCTGAGTCTAGTCAGTCTGTGCAACTTTACCTAAAATGGAGAACTTGGAGCAAGCTTTGACTTTCATCGGTAAGGGCTAATGAAACCTTCAGCTATTAGAACAGTGAGTTGTTGTTCCCCTCCTCCCCCTTCCTTAAATAATGGTTTAGCACGGAGCAGGCATGCTCCCATGCTATTTAAATCCCACACATTTCTGCAGAGACTTAATCTCCATTATTTGAGGACAAGTGCCTCCACATGGTTCAGATCTTCACTTCCAGAGAAACAGTGGAGTCTATTATATCATCTGGCACTGATTCATATACCACCAGTGGAAATGATGTTGGCTTGGAAATCTCTTCTCAGGAATGGCTCTGGACTACTTTCTGTTGACTCACAGGGTTTCTGTTGCTCTGTGGAATTGTTAAAGTTGTGAGTTTCTAATTTTATGTTGGCATGCTGATGGGATGAGGCTCTGCCAGTTACATACAGTCCCAAATACCATTTCTTGATGGGTGTCTAAATCTTTCTAAGGGAATATATAAAATAAGACAATAGTTATCTGATGATTGTTTAAATTTGTCTTGCACTGTGTGCTTCCAGTTTTATTTGCATGCTGTTT
This sequence comes from Chionis minor, assembly GCA_013398295.1. Lineage (NCBI taxonomy): Eukaryota > Metazoa > Chordata > Aves > Charadriiformes > Chionidae > Chionis > Chionis minor. The sequence goes on along the minus strand of VZSF01009418.1, from coordinate 159,639 downwards.
TGTGGGTGGTTACTATCTTCTGCCAAAGATGCTTTAATAGTGAAAAGATTTTTTCTTGTTTTTAAAAGGACCGTAAAAAAGGCGTTGTTCTGCGTCTCTCTGTAAAGAGAGCAAGTACTGAACAGAACAGACTGGTATGCAAGGAATAGATGTATGTAGCTCCTGAAGTACCAAGAGAGAGGCCACATGAAGCACAGTGCTGTGCCAACAGTATCTTCAGCTTAAAGGGAATAGCTCTTGCAGTCACTTTAGGTAGAAGAGGGCTGTGGAGACCTGATGTAGTTCCATCCTGGAGAAAGACCAGCTCTGTCTACTCCAGCCTGCGTTTTCCAAGAGGCTTCTATGTATTGTCTGTAGCTGAAGACCAGATCCTGCTTGTAGCTGCTGAAAGACTTGGTAGAGTCAGCGTCTGCTCTAAGGAGAATGTGAAAGGGTTTGCTAAGATGGCACAGGAGCAGAAAGGGCCTGAAGAATGTATTGCAGAGGTTTGGATGGTTCTTGCTGCTGCTGGAAGAACAGTAACACAGCTGCTCTGTTTACATGCTCAGGGCTTCTCTGGAGAGATAAGGTCCAGTGCAGGCTCAGCAGAGTTCTGGTTAGGCTACCTTGTCAACAAATGCCCACTATTGTAGCACTTTTCAATCATTTCAGTGTTGTTGGGAGACACTTCCTGGTCTTAGAAGACTGAAGAAAAAAAACTGCAACAGAACACTTGTCTGGGTGCTGGCAGGCCAAGTTTAAAGCACTGGGGGGTTGGAGAAAACCAGTATCTCTAGAAAAAGGCACCTCTCACGTACCACTAGAACCAGGTGTGACCTTGCTCAGCTACAGAGTGCTGCTTGAGTTGACGTGGAAGGTGTACTTTGTGTGAAAGTAACTTGATGGTTTTGGTCTACATCAGTATTTACTATAATTTAGCACATGGCTCTTAAAACCGTTTGGAGATTGTTTGAGCTAGTAGCCAGTGTGACTTGGGGCAGAACTCAGGGCATGGTGGTGGTGTCAGAGTAACGCTAGGCTGGTTTTGTCCGAGGTGTACACCAGGCACCACTGATGAGAGAGGATGGAAGATGCCAGGCTGTGCCTTTACCCAAGCCACTTAGGGTAAATGTAGTGAAACACATACATGGCTGTGGGGGAAAATGCCACTTACCTCCTTTGTAAACGGGCTGTTGTTCTGGGTCCTGTGGCCGTTTGGAATCACAGAAGTAGAGCCCCTGGCGCTCTCATCTGACTGCGTCTGTCGACAAGAACACATGAAGCTTGCATTCTTTGTCCTTGAGAGGATGAAGTAGTGTATGTCTGCACGTAACGCAGTCCACTTCCTTGCGGTAAAACCAAATCCCTTCCCTAATAGCATAGGACAAGTACTCACCTTCCTCTTACTGGTCTGTGTTTGTGGCGTATGAGAACGTGTGTTTCTAGTGCTCTGACTTACAACCTGTGCTGTGTTTTGGGGCAGCTGCAGGGCTCTCTTCTCCTTCCCCTCTTCTTAGAAAGCTTAGGCTACAAATTGGCATAAATGTGGGTGGTCGGTCTGTTTGTTTTGGGAGGGAGGGAGGTTACAGGCTTCAACTGTTTCCTACCGTTCTAGTTTCGTGTTGTATCTCAGTTGAGAGGTGCAGCTCTATTTGGGGCTACATATGAAAACAGGTCAAAGAACTAGTACAGGCTCCCCTTCCCCTGGTTGCTTCTAATAAGTTTCCTTATTTAGATCACCATGTGGTTTACAGGCTTTTACATCTGCAGAGCTAAGAACGCAGTCTGGAATCTGATTAAGCCAGCACTACCACTAAAAGAGAGGCAGGGTGGTGTGTGGAGGCTTCTACATACGCACCGGGGTGAGCAGTCTTTCCTTGCTGGTCAGAGCCTGTCGTACCGGATGTCATATTTGGAGCCGGAACGGTGACATGGTGACAAACCCTGAACCTGCCTTTTCTGAGTGCTCTGGGAAGGCTTAGTGTGGACTCTTGGGCTGGTTTGCTGCTTTGCAGTGCTCCTTGAGCCACTCTGTCTAGAACAGATCCTTTTGGCAAAAAAGCTTTTAGGAATTTGTTGTGGGTTTTTATTGTATTGTTCTTAATCAATTCAATTTGTATTAACATATTTTTAAACTAAGCTTAATCAGGGCTTTAATGTTTCCCTGGACAGCAGCTGATCTTTGATAACTTGTGTGACTGATCCTTTAAGCAAAGCTGAAAAAGGTCTGTCTGAGATGAAGTAGAAGTTTGTACATGTATGGTTATTTAACAAAAGAAGATTAGAAACTGATTTAATTCTTTGCAGTTTTGCTGAAGATCTCTCTGCAAAAGAAGTCATTGAAAAAGAGGATCAAGAGGAAAGAAGTTTGCAGGAACTGACTGCTGGCCAAAGGTTTTATAGCTTTTGTAGCCCAAGAATATATGAAGTAGACTCTTCTCAAGTGACCATATTTCAGCAACTTCCTTGAGCATTTGTCACGTAACTTTATAGCATCTAACCCTTCCTCTGAATGTTAGGGCATTCTGACATTTGTTTGAATATGAAATTTGCTGTAGATTAATTTCTCTAAAGGAACTTCTGCAAATCTGTTAAGTCATTTTGTACAAATGGGTATGTGTATATATGTGCCAGTTTAACGGGTTTTTTTGGATCTATAGCTTAAACAGCTTTTGAGGCTGGATGTTGTGGTTGCAGACCCTAATAGTTTGGCAGCTAGCAGGAGAGAAAAATACTACATGGCAAGAAATATACTGAAAGAAGGCAATAAAACTGCCGGGGTGGGAGGATAGGAAGGGATAGTGGGCTGAGTGGGGCTGCTCTTAAGACCCAAGAGTATGCAGTTACCGGTGGTTTCTTGTAAATAACGTTGATGCCTTTGCTTGAAAACATCTACTTTATAGTAAATAAAAGTAGCTTGAACCAGTGTTGTCTTCAGCTGTAGCTATGAAAGTTAGAGCAGCCACAGGTTACTATCTGCACTTAACCAACCGCTCCTGCTGTGAATGACGTGGGATGCTGGGAGCGAGTCTGGTTTTCACAGTGTTGGTGTCAAAAGAGTTTTTTCACTTTTTGGGGAGTGTTTAGTTTCTTTGCTTTCAGGTGTGAAACTTTCTGTGATAAAACCTAACCTCATAGACTTTGCTTTATATTCTAAATTAGAAAAAAAGAAGGTGATGTGACCATGCTTTCAACTTTGGCTATTAAAATCCAGTATATTTTTTAAAATAAGGCTTTATATATTGGTTTTCTTTGGCCACAGATCTCACTGTTAGTGTTGATGATTTCTGCTTTTTCTGAGTTGTTGCGCTTTGCTTTTTTTTGCCTGCTTCTGAAGTTTGTGTCCTTTGGAGTTTGTTTTCCTGTTGTATCTGACCCTTTTGTTCATGTGGCGCATCCTTACTCTGTTCTGACACCCCGTGGTTTTTGTCTTAAGGCTCTTCTGTTAGAGCTGTACCTCCCGAGTAGTCGCTAGAAACTAGTTCTGAAGGTGCCATTTAGCTCTAGGGTGGAATGGGGTTTAGCTGATCTGTGTTAATTGCCTTCAAATTGTCCCCTTCACCGGTGCCACTTCAGAGCAGCCTTCCAGGATCAAAAACTTAAGGAATTAGGAGTTGTGCAAGCCTTGCAGTAAGGAATTGTATCCTGAGACAGACTTAATGCAACTGTCTAGCAAGATACCTTCCAGGGAATTCATAAGTCCATTATTCAGTTACGCATTTCATCATACATCAGTCCTTGCCTTTTCTGTGCCAGCTAATTATGCAGAACTGTTCTGCTTAATGCACCTGTGCAGCAGCTGAAGTTGTTGTTTTTCCTTCTGTCCTCCCCCTCTTTGGATTTTTATGGTGTCGCCTATTTGATATATGGATGTTTTTGAGATGGCTCTTAGGCTTACGTGCTAACCTCGTCTCCTTTTTTTTATAGGTTGAGACTGAACTGAAGTTAATCTGTTGTGACATTCTGGATGTACTGGACAAACACCTCATTCCAGCAGCTAACACTGGCGAGTCCAAGGTTTTCTATTACAAAATGTAAGTATCTTCCTGTGAGGCCAGAGCCTCTTCCTGTGTTGGAACTAGGTAGAGAAGTACAGTAGCTACACGTGTCTTCTGCCCACTCAACCACAGTAACCTCTTCTAGAAAGAGGGCAGTTCAGCCATCGCTAACCAATATCCCTTTTTTTGGCTGCCTTTGAAGCGTTAGTGTCCTGATTGTGGCTTTTTGGATAGATGTGGTTTGGAATGATGTCATGAGAACTTAACATATGCTGCTGTGCAGCTCTTAGATGTAAGAAACAACTGGGTTTTTGGGGTTTTTGTTTTCTAATTGAGCTAATAACTTAGAGATCACATCCCTGTTTTGGTGTTTTCTTGCATGAGTGGTACACTCTTCATAAATAGAAAATTAGGTAGACGAGTAACAGTGAATAGTGTCAACTTAAAAATTGCATTATCAAATACAACTTGGCCTTGGAGTATGTTGTTGTGTCACTAGTTTGCATATTTTGTACTTTCTGAAGCATAGTTTAAATCTTAAAATAATCAGGAGTGTTTTCCCCTCTAGTTGAATCCTTCACATCAAAAAATTCCTTGGTTTAGACTAGATGCAGTTGTACAGAGGCACAGTTTGGTAATGTAGAAGGGAGCACTGTGCCTGCACTGATGCAAGAAATGAAGTGAACCCAGACTATTTCTTCCTGCCTGACGGTTTAAAATTCACTCGAGCCCTAATGCACTGTTGCGTGGAGAGGCTTTCAGCAGCAGTGTCCTTTGTGTGTGAATATATAACTTACTAGTTCCAGAACAGAGTTGTTAATTTAGCAGCCAGTGGGGAAGTAAGGATTACTGACTGCCTGTTTCTGTTTGCAGGAAGGGGGACTACCATAGGTATCTGGCTGAGTTTGCCACAGGAAATGACAGGAAGGAGGCTGCAGAGAACAGCTTGGTGGCTTATAAAGCTGCTAGTGATATTGCAATGACAGAACTCCCGCCAACACATCCTATCCGCTTAGGACTTGCGCTCAACTTCTCTGTATTCTACTATGAAATTCTTAATTCTCCTGATCGTGCCTGCAGGTAGGTAGTGACTGGGGAAGATGGGAAATCTTTATGTGAATACCAAACAAGCCAGAAGTGGTTGCTGCTTGGGTAACTAACCGCTTTTCCTCAGTGGGAGCACTGCACTGGCTTTCTTCTGCCAGTAGTGGATGACTTGCTGTGGTTGAGGTCAGTTCATTGGAAAGGTTTTCAACTTTGCCATTTTCTTTTGAGTCCAGACCCGTATGTTTATCTGGGAGTAGATCATGTATGAGACGCAGAATAGCGATAACCTTGGATGGATCAGCTAATGGCAGTTTAACAGCTTGCCATGTTACTCTGTGCATGCCCTTACCCTGCAGAAAGCGTGAGGTGATTTAACTTGCCTCTCTTGCTGTTGGTTATTACGCAAGGTAAGAGGGGTCGTGTTACTAATTTCTGTGAGCTCTGAGCACGTACAGAATGACAGTAGCTCATCTCTGTAGGGCTTCAGCTCCTGTGAGCATAAAAGTGAGGATTAAAGCAAATACCGTTTGTCTTCTGTTCCTAGCAGTGCAGGTTATGTAGTACACTTTCTTCTAAGCTTTTAGCAGACCTTGATCAGTTGTACTGCAAGATGTAGAAATATTTAAGAAATCAGTATTTCTGAGTAAAAAGATACTGTTCGTAAGCGCACAGAGTGACTGGCTGTGAAGATGGGAGGTATTTGGTTGAAGAGTTAAACACTGTTAAATAATATAAAAATTTGTTGTGGATGCTGTTGTAGCCAAACGAGCAGATAGGTGTTCAGAGGCGCAGGTTTAACTTGTGTGCTTCTGGATTCTGTTCAGCAACATACGTTAAATCTGATTTTACTCTGTGCTTATAGGTTGGCAAAAGCAGCTTTCGATGATGCTATTGCAGAACTGGATACACTGAGTGAAGAAAGCTATAAGGACTCTACACTTATCATGCAGTTGTTACGTGATAATCTGACACTATGGACTTCAGACATGCAGGGTGATGGTAAGTAAATCGCTCTAAAATGCGGCTCTGCCCAGAAAACAGCGTGGAAATGTAGATTGGTTTGGTGTTTTACTTCTGCCTCGGATAATAATTGAACTTCCTGAACTTGTGTCATGTCTTAACGCTGGCTGAGTTGGTGGGGTGACACTGGCTTCTTTTGAGAAGCGTTTCAGTGCTTGCTTGAAGGAAGGGAGGTACGGACTTGGCAACAGCAATTCTTTTTTTCCTCCCCTCCTGGCTAGGTACTCATCTGTGATTATTTTGAAAGCAGTGACTTCATGTAATTCACCTTTTCTTTCTTATGGCTGGTCATGTTCATCTATAGTTGTCGTTCCAACCAGATGTGAATTTCTAATGCTGCAAATGACGTCGTACCTCCTTTTTTTTCAGATCAGTCAGTATTTCTGGTGGCAGTTCAGTGGAACACTTAGTGCCATTGTACTAGTCACTTCACCTTACAGCGCTTTCCTTATCTCTTACTCTCCTTGTGAGGAATTGAGCGTGAAGGGAAGAGGAAAAAGGAAAAGGGATTTTGTAAAATACTTTGTTACCGGGGCGGGGGCAAGCTTGGGGAAATGTCATTTGCTACTTGAGACATTTGAAGTACTTTTAATCTTCCAAAAATGCTAGGTTATGACTGAAGTGGGCTAGCGCTGGAGCAAACCAAATGTGTCCCGCCAGTACCAGAGGGGGAGACACTGGTTGCTTCTGTTTTACAACATCTGATAGTTATTTACAATTTTTCAGTGTGCTTGGGTTGAATTGGCTTGAATTGGCTTTTTCCTCTTACACTTTCACATACAATGCTGAGTATAAATTTACTGTTGTTTAGTTTTGAGTTATGCATCCTGTCTCACTGATGATTGGTAGTGAGTTAAACATATTTTCTATCTAGAAAGATTAAACTTGCATTTCCTTCTGCAAAAGTGATGTCCTGGAGAGACAGGTGGGAAGAGCTGCCTTGCTCTGCTTTTACCTTGGAGAGGGAGAGGAGAAAAGTCAGTCCTGTTTAAAGTATGTCAGTTACTTAGGAACATGTGGAGGTTTGAAATAACATTGCTGCTTGCCCTCACATGAAGAGAGGTCTTTAATTTTTTGGTAAGATTTTACTTGAAGCATGGCGATAGCCATAAAGCGTTACTTTGGAGTACTTCAGTGGGGTAGTGTCCGTTGGAAGGCAATTGTAAAATCTCTTAACTCTTTATTGGATCGGTAAGTTTGTTTTAAAGAAGTATTGTTGCTTGCTGGCTTCTCACTCTTCGTGTAGGTCATGAGTAGTGGGTGTTGTCAGTCGCATTTTGCCCGTTACTCTGAACTAGTGACAGAACTGGGAGAACTCGGTGTTGCAGGGTCTGGGCTCCTCGGTTATGCCACATCCGAACTCTCTTGCTGAAGTCTCTTGCAAGAGATACCACACCTTGCTTCCAAAGATGCGGGATTATCTCGTGGTGCGGAAGCTTGTGTGTGTATCCTGGACGGATTTGTACCCCCTCTGCTCTAAACACCGCAGGTATCATTAGATGCCTTCCTTGCCGTGATTAGACATTGGAAAAGGAAATTTGTTCCCAATTTGCCCAGTTAAGATATGGCCTTTTCTCTTACGGGTTTTTTTAATGGAGACAAATATCCTGGTGCTCTGTGGGAACACCTAGGAGACCATTTTGGTGAAACGACAAGGCTGGATTGCTGTTGTGAGATGGTAGCACTAGAGCATCTTCCAAAAGCTGTATTGGCACGGGAGCTGACTGACGGGGATCTCAGTTATCTCAGATCGTACAAGTTCAACCAGATGATTTACAGAGATTCTTCATATATTTTTTTCATAATCTAGACTCTAATTTCTTGTTTCATAATTAGTTCCATAGTATAAAAAATAGCTATTTTTGTTCTTCCTGTATGATTTGAGATTATCCTATTTACTGTGTATGATACATACCAGAAAGATAATGATTACTAAATTTAAAATACTGAACTACTGAAAATTGCGCTGCAGTTCTTCAGGCCCACAAAAAAGGCAGTGTTTATGCATGGTGTTTAGGCAGAGGTGCGAAGCGAAGTTTTTTCATGTCCTTGTGCCATGCCTGTAAGCTGGCCCAGGGCATTTAAAACTGCTGCTTCCAGAACTCTCTGTCCAAAATGGGTCAGAGCCTTTGAAGACGGGCAAGAGTGAATAGTGGCTCTGAGAAAGACCATCCCGTTTCCTGAGGGCTGGGGGAGACCTGAGGGCGGTTTGCTCGTTTGCATTAAGCTTTTGCCTGTTGGGGTTTCAGTTGTGTAGGCTGTCAGGAATGACTTTCTCAACTCTGGTGTTACTGGGCTGCTGCACTTCTCCATCTCATTTACTGTATCTTTTAACCATGTCATAGACGAGCTGTTCGGTTTATTCTCACGCTTGTAATGTCGTCTTCATATGATTCCTGTTTTCCCCTTCTTTCCTGCTGTATAGATTCCTAAAGGAAAATCCAACTGTTCATTTCCTAAAATCTCTACTTTGTAAGTCTTCGTCATGGCTTAATGAACTTTCCAGCGTCAGTTTTCTTCCGATCACTAATTGTGCTTGCCTCTGCCACTCTCTTGCTGCTGATCAGTTGCTTGTGCCTTTGACTCCATTCCAGGGCTAAGCAATGTTCTACCATGTGTGACCTGTTCCCCCTGCCCAGGTCCAATACGCTTGACTAAGATCCAAAGTAACTGACACGTTTGGGAATTGAGCTGCGTACCTGGATGGATATTAAGATTATTTGGGCATGAAGAGTATTTTCACAATGGCCTGTTACAGGAGTATTTGCTTAAGTGTGTTGGCTAGAGCATGCTCAGATCTTCTTTTAATCACCTTCCTGGGTTAGGGCCTCTGCTTTCCTCTCTCAACTGATCGGTTATGTAATTTTAATTGTAAATTTTATCATTGTTGAATGTCGGGTGTCTTGTGTTCCTAGGCCACCTCTTCCAAAATCTGCCTCGTATTGTACCTGGTGATAATTCTCAATCTGGACATGCTCTGAGCAGGCATTCTGATTGTATGCTGGAAGTCATTAGTCTCATTTGATTGGATTTTATTGCAAATTCTTTTTTTTTGAATGGGTAGTTTTTGTTTATCGCCCTTAAGAGAGTACCATCTCACATGGTTAAGGATAATTGTAAAGAAAACGTTTTTCAGTTTCTCTTACCAATTAACTTAATCGTGCATGTGTTGCGGCACTCGCTGAAGTGCATCGACCTGTTTCCTTGTTGCAGTCGGACGGGGCAGAGATGTGCAGGCAGCTCTGCATGATCTCCCCCGGGGCAGCCAAAGTACAACCAAGCACTTCCTCCAGGAGTCTTCATGGCTGTAGGCTTCCCTTTCCCTGCATGTCACAGCCTGGGTGAACAGGTCCAAACTGTCCGTTTTCCAAAAGAAACTAATTGCCACAAAATATTTTCCTTTAACGACCTCGAGCCTAGGGTTTCCTGTCACGTCGGACTGGAAGCAGGGAGGTTTTGTCCCGCTGCTTTTGGTACCTTTAATAATACATGACATCAGTGTTAGTTTATAAAACTGCCTGCAGTGCTTTGCTGTTGTTGAGACTCGAGTGGACTTAGGGCAGAAAAAAAGTTTAATTTCTAAAAACTGTTGCAGTCTCACTTGTGTAGCTAGTGAAGAGATGTCTGTGGGGCACTCTGCGGGCAAGCTGAGGTTTTCGGGAGGGCATTCCCTGACGTAAGCGTGTTTCTGTACAGCCCTTCCTGTGACTTCTGTCTGGGCTGTTCCTCCCTGATCGACAGGACTAATCAATCACACCTGCAGGCTCACTTTCCAGAAAGGGTGGTTTGTTGTTTGTCCTCATGACAGTCCATCTTCTAATAGCCTGTGCTGCAGCTCTGGATGGAATGTGACGGGGTGATTATAAGGCTTAATTTCCATGGAAACGCTTCACTCCAGAACTGGCTGCGTTACGAGCGTGTGTGTCATTTCTGCAAGCGTGTGAGCGAGCGTGTGTCCTTGCATGAAACGATTAATCTCTAGGTGCTCGTTAAACCGTTCTGCAGGTCTCACTTTTAAACGTTAACATCTTCCTTTACTTTTAAACGCTTTTGTAGGTGAAGAACAGAATAAAGAAGCGCTGCAGGATGTGGAAGATGAAAACCAGTGAGACACAAAGGCCAACAAGAGAACCCATCTCTGACCACCCTTCCCCTTCCCCACAAAAACCCTCAGTGTCACTCTGAGAACCACCAAATCTGACTTTTACATTGGGTCTCAGAATTTAGGTTCCTGCCCTGTTGGGTTTCTTTATTTTTATTTTTTTTTTTACACAGTTTAAAAGTTCTTAAAGGCAAGAGTGAATTTCTGTGGATTTTACTGGTGCCAGCTTTTAGGTTCTTTAAGACACTAACAGGACTGCGTAAAGGCTCTTTCAGCATTACTGTATTGTCTCCTGCCAGTGGGGCGAGGTTGCCACCAGCAGTGGTGAGGTTGCCACCAGCTGTGGATGTCACACCTGGAGGCCGTTAGACTTGTAGGGGAGCGATTTGTTATGGCAAGGTCGCACGCATGTGGTGGCATTTTCTTTTTTTCTTTTTTTTTTATAACTGTTTCAACTGAATTTTATACCAATGTTTAAACTTAATTGGGTGTTTAGCTTGAAGTTACAGGTTGCATTGGGACATATATTGTAGTGGTTTTACTGTATAAAAACAAAAAAGTTTCCAAACTGCTGAAATGTTGCTGAAAATCATGGTGCTGGTAACAGTTCAACAATCCGTGGCTGCTCATTCTTGCCTGTTCTTTACTTTTCCTCCAAGCAGGTTAGCATTGAAGGTGGCATTGATAAGCCTGCATGCGTGTTCAATATTTTTTTCTTTCTCCCTCCCCTTTCCCCATCTCCCTTCGCTCGCTCAACCTCTTTTGTTCAGTATGTGTAACTTGAAGCTAATTTGTACTACTGGATATCTGACTGGAGCCACAGATACAGAATCTGTATTGTTCTTACTGAAACACAGCATGGAATTAACATTAAACTTAAATAAAACAAACCTAAATTAAAAATGCCAAATATTACGATGACTTTCTTTTATATTTTAATTATTTCAGCAACTTTCCTTTGTTGCTTGTAATTTGGAGGGGGAGAGAGAGAGAGAGAGCAGAGTGTTGTTCTCCAGATGCGAGGTGAAGTCAGATCCCAGTCCAACCGTAAGTAGAGCTGGGAAGCCGGCCTGCTGGAGACAGCCTGTTTTGCAGTGGGAAGAGGCGGAAGCTCTTCCGCACCATTTATTTGCGCTTTCCCTACTGGAATGCACAAAAAGCCACAATCTGGCTAGTGCATTCCTCTCGCCCTTAAGGCACTCCTCATCCAGCCCAGTTCTGTGGGTGCAGAGAAGGGAACCGCGTTATCTTAACATCCACCCTGCTTTAGCTGATGTCCTGGAAATCTCTAGGAATCAGCTGCCCCTTGTAATACACGGGGCAGAGAACCAGTGATACAGGGGAGTTGGGTGAGGAATGAAGGGGATGGAAGATCATATCCTCTCTCTCTCTCTCTCTCAAAAAAAAAAAAAAATTAAGAAATGTGACAAAAGAGATTGTAGACCAAACACAAAGTGTGGGTTTTTGTACAAATTTATTCAGCGTAGTCTGGTGGAGGTGATTGATAGATAGGGCACACACAGTGTGTGTCTGTGCGCGCCTGGCGCTTGGCACCTGCCCAACGCCAGAACCTGAACCGGAGGAGGCGGCGCCCGTCCTGCGCCAGTGGCACCGTGTGTGGTTATACTCTGTTCAGGGCTTGCGGTGGCAGAGGTGGGAGGTGAAGGATTTCTAAGGCAAGTGGGGTGCAAAATGCACTGCTTGAGGGCTGGAAGGTGGAAAATGGAAGTTGGAGCTGGGATCTGCAGCGGGCAGGGATCTGACACAGCTGTCCGCCCTGGAGCCGGTGGGGTTCTCTGTTAAATGAAGGTGCTTAGTGTTGGTGGTGTCTGGTCAGAGCGGGAGCGACACCGCTTGCTTCGGAAGGCGCTTCCGTGCGCAGGAGCGTGGGGCAGTAATACCAGCGGCGCTGAGCTCGCCTGCTCTCCCTCCGTAAGGCAGTTAAAGAGACAGGGTGGAGCGCTGGTGTGGCAACTCGAACTTCCAGTTATGGCTAAAAATGAGGAAAAGCAACTTTTCTGAAGGTGCTGATCCGAGCCCGTGGGGGCAGGGGCGGATGGTGGGAAGGAGGGAGAGCTCGTGTCCCGTGGCCGAGGGCTACAGGCTTCACTTCCAGCCTGGAGCAGCGCAGAGGAGTGGTGACCGCTGCAGTTCGTGTTGCTCACTGTTTTGTTTGGATATGAAAAAGTTACTACGTATAAAAATTCTGCTATAGAGCAAGAAATGGGACAGGTAGGTGACTGCAAAAAAAAAAAAAAACCAACCAAAAAGGTAAGAGTCTCTGGATCCAGATGGGTGAAGTTGTTACATGATGGGTTTCTCGGGTTAATACCTTATAATCATAAACTAAAAACAACAAAAACTCCAAATCTAAAACATAAAAGTTTCCACATCGACTCCATCTCTTGTAGTGCATTTCTCATACTCAGCTCTAAAGTATTTACAGGGTTTTACTCATTTACACAATATGGCTTTAATATATTGTAACACAAAGCATCAAAATTCTTCATAAAACATTCTTTCTGCATATAAAGTTTGGCATTTCATTGATTTGGCTGAGAAAGCAGCAGAGTTACTTGTTTTCTGATGATGACAAGCACAAATTTTGGTCATTTCCATCAGGGCTTAAGCTCTAACGGTGTCAGAGCTGCGTCTCCAGAGGAGCCCGGCTGAAGGTGTTCCGTGAGCTGCGGCTCCGCAGCCGGCAGGCCGGGCCCCTGCCTTTGCCACTAAGGTAAGGAAGAGAAGGCCTTTTCTTTTGGAACTTTCATATTAAGACAAGAAAGCAAAGATGCATTTTTGTGGTTTTTCTGAAAGTGCAGCTCTTTGGTAACAATAAACAGAACGAGCGAAGCGAGGAAGGAAGGAAGGAAAGGAGGATTTTGCTAGGAATGAAGTCCAGCCAATTCCATAGGGTGCGGTCGGGCTGAGGGAGGGAAAGGTCCTGTGGTGGTGGCATGTTTTATCATCGAGAATTCAAACGAGGAGCAACCTGCAGGAGAAAGACAAGGCAGAAGGTGTGTTGAAAACAAAGACGCTGCCACGGGTTTAGCTTTTAAACATCTTTTGAGCGTGCCAAAGACCGGCTCGTGGAACTGAGTTGTGAGGCTGCAGCACGAAACCATTGCTCTGCTCCGGAGCACTGGGGTTGCCCAGTCTGGCCGGAAACGCACGCGGATATTGGCAGATACTGGCCAGCCAGTGAGTTGGAGGAGTCTGCGGGGCTCGTACCCCCAGTTCCTGAGGTTCTGTTCTAGGCTGGCAGTACGGGAAGACTCAGCACGGCTGAGGAAGGAGGAGAGAGGGGCAAAAAAAGAAATTATAAATAAATGTTCCTAGGTATGGTTTGAAAAGGCTGGGGAAAAAACTACGGGGTGTGTTTCCCCACAGTCCAGAAGTTCCTTAGTTTGCTGTGAGTGCCAGCAAATAAAACCGGCTGCTCCTCATGGCCGCGTGCTTGTGCAGGTTTAATCTCTTCCTGCCTATGGTCTCCAGGCATTCCAGAGCGCGGTGCTGCCTTTGCAGCTTCCACAGGATGGGGTTTTTCAGCCAGGAGCGAAGCGGGAATGTTGACCGCTGTCCTGGGGCAGCAGCCTGCGGCGGGCGAGGGGAGCGGGCGCACTCTGAGCATGCTGCGGGTTTGTTTCTGAACTACCTTTAATCTGACAACGCATAAATCAGCTGCATGACTGCATCTGAGCAGCCAGGAAACCCACAACCAACCTGAGAAGGGAAGAGGATTTTTTTTTTTGGGGGGTGTTTTGGGGTTTTTTTTTTCTGCTTGTCTCTTTAAATCCTCTTTCCAAAATCAGATTTGCAACAGAGTGTAGCATTCAAGCCTGAATCTTGGGGAGGAGGGGAAAAAAAAAAAAGTGATTGATAGGTCAATCACTTGATGAGTTTGAGCAAGCCTGGGGGTCTCTGGAGGCTGCAGGAAGAGCAGGACAATGCACGGCTCCAGCTGGGGAAAAGGCTGGAAGACCAGGGCCGAGCATTCGGCAAGGAAGTCGTGTGCCGTGTCCCTCTGCTGCCAGCGCGGTTTAACGCCAGACTCCGGGTTTGGCACCACTGGAGGTGACCCACGGCTCCCCGCCAGCCTCGCCCCTACTCACCACTGTTAGATGGCCGTTCTTGGCTTTGGCTATGAGCAGTTCTGATCCCGATATGAAGTCGATTATTCCCTCCTTGCCTTGCCCAACTGTAAATTTTATGCTGCGAACAGAAAAAGGTAAGGACAGATTTGTTGAGTATTTGCGACTTCTCCACTCGCTTAGTTTTACCCTTTTCCCATCTAAGCGGCTGCTTTGTATTGATGCTTCACTGCAACAGATCTGCTTGTTCAGGGGATGGAGCCTCAGTTAAGATGATTCCAGGCGCTGGGTGCCTTTCGCTGTCAGGTAGGTACGTGTCTAGTGCGTTAACGAAGGCAAGAAAACCAAAGCAGCTCCTGGGAGGGGCTCGGCTTCGCTCACCTGCCCTGGTTGATGTTGACATTATCGACTTTGCCGGCCTGCAGGGCTGTTTTCGTGAGTGTCTCGATCACGTGGTCGCTCTGAAGTACAACATCTCCCTGCCAGGGAAAAGAGAGAGTGGTTTGTGCTCCGCGGTGTCAGTACACCACAATGACGATGCTGTAACTGACAGACAGAACTCTCTCCCCCGGTCGGCACAGAAGAACGCTCCTGCGTGCGGACGGGACTTGCTGGAGATCTCTGGTCACACTGCACCCGTGGCAGTTGGTTTATTCACAGGGTGTCAGTAACGGGGGCGAGGGACAGCACAGTCCTGCCAGCGAACTGGTCACTGGGGAACCCCGCAAGCAAATAAGAGCGAAATGCTACTTAGAGCTGGCACAAAATAATTACGTGTGTGTCACCGCGTGTGGCCTCCCCCCCGCCCCAGCTGGATTTTCTGCTCTTTCTGCCTCTTTTCCTAAAGGTGGCTGGAGAAATGATGGATGAGCCCCGTTACCTTCTGTTTGTTATCCTCGCAGTGCACGTGCAGCACAAACAGGTTGTCGCTCAGGCTGCTGACGGAGATGCCTGCAACAGAGAACGGCCATTTGACACCCAGCACAGCCCTACGAGGGCTCCTGCATGTGCCCCTGCACCGCTCCCAGGAACGCAGCAACTGTTGTTCTTACGCCAAGAAACCCGACAGCTGAGAAGCTGCACAGAAGCACCGCACTAAGGTGACAGCAGAGAGGCTGAAGAGGCTGCAAGGTGACAGACAATCGGCTTATAACTGTGCTCTTCAAGACGGAAAAGAAACTTTCAGCTGCCTCTGTCCATCAGAAGGAGGAGAAATGCCTGTTTACAAGCTGTAAAACTTGAGAAAAAGAGCTACTTTGGCCAGTTAAGGGACCTATGACCAAAATTTTACTTTTCAGCACCCCCTGGCCAGAAACTTCATTCTAGCCCTGCGGGTGGACGAGTGGTGGAATTACTGGGGCGATTGGAACAGTGTGGCCGCTGTTGTCTTCCCTGTCTTGCCGCATGGGGTAAGAAAGGCCAGAGCTGGGGTAGGAGCTCGGCTGCGGACGGTGGTTATTGCTGCGAGCTCCTCGCTCGCCCTGCAGCAAGGCTTGGGGCAGGCTGAACCCACACCCGCTTGCTGGCGTGTTGGTCCTTGCAGATGCGGTCCTGAGCTGCTGCGGGTTCTCGGTACGCTGCCCTGCGACCAGCTGGGGCTCTGAACGGGGCATTTCTGCTCGTCCAGCATCCTTCAGGCTGTCCAGAAGGCAAGAGGCTTAGCCTCTGCCAGGAGCTGCTCCTGTTTGCTAAATGGAAAAAAAACCCTCTCCCTGGGGCAGGCGGGGAGGGGTTAGTTAAGGAGCGCTGCACTGTGTTTCAGGAGTCTGTTTATTCCTCGTTTTATTTTTGGGCTTTGTTTAGTATCTTGACACTAGACGCAAACTGGATTTGCTGTTGAAATTGAGCTAGCCCAGCCCTAGCGGAGATAAACGTACATCTCTGCCATAACAGCGTCTTACGGGAGTCACAGAGCCCCAAATTAGTGTTGCCCTTGGAAACCACTTCAAAGGGTGACAGTTGCAAACGCAGTACAGTTGCATCAGGCTAACATTGAAATGATTAGCACCAAAATTGGCTGTAAAGAGGCAGCGGAGCGGAGCTGGAGCTGTGAAGTGAGAGGTTTCAGACAAAGTCAAGGAATGACGACAGTGCACCAGACTCTGCGGTTTTCTCTGTCTGAACCAGTATCTAAAAGTATCGAGTCCGTGTCAGATATTTAGAGGGCTGAAAGCCATAGCAGCGTCCCAGGCAGCTGCTGTGTAATAATGGCGCAACTCCCCTGCGGAAGGGATGCATAATTGGGAAATGACTTAGGAGAGGGCTTGGGGGACACGAATTGAGTAATTTTTGTGATATTTTTTAAGGAGTTTAATTTTAGAAAAACTCAAGTTTCAAGATATTACAGATTTGAAGTGCTTGTCAGTATCAGATAATTCTATTCTTGTCCGGGACACAGACACGTTGGTTGTATTATTGTTTAACTGTAGCCAAGGTGAAGCGTGAGTTCAGCCAAGCGAGCCAAACCCCGTGTGCGTTTCCATTCTTACCTGTCAGATTGGTGTAGTCGATCCGCTGTTTGATTTTGGATTCTTCGACGATGACGACTGCGTTCTGGGTAAGAAGCAGCTGCCGTGCTCTTGCTTTGTATCCTTTCCGGTCATACTTGATCACAGGAACTGCATACTGAAATAAGTGTTAACAGTGCTAAAAACACAACGTGTTTGGTTGTCAGCTGCCCTGGCTCTAGCCCAGAGAGCTCACAGCAGGTACCAACCAGCGGCTGCTACGCTGGGAATGGAGACGGTTCTTTTGAGTCCTGTTCTCAGCTCTGCCCCAGCCTTCCTGGCTGCCCCAGAGGAGTTCTGAACAATAACTCTATGACGACAGCTGGCTGACTCGGGGCTTGAAAAATCCAGGTTTAGTTTCACTCTGTGCAGGTTTCTCCTTTCCTCTCCAGCCCCGCTGGCTGCAGCCCTTTCAGTTCTTAATTGACATAATTAAACTCACCCAAATCTCCCCATCATATTTCTGAGCCATCAGCTCTTCCCCTAGACTGTCTTCTAAGGTATTACAAGCTTAATAGAATGTAAAATTCTTGCTGTATTTTTTTCAGAAATCTAATCTTCTGATATTCTGCTGCATAACTCTAGAAGCTTGACAAAAGTATTAGGACACATCTCTCACCTTAATGGCTTCATTTTCTAAAGCCTGAAGGACTTTAGCGTTTATCTCTTCATTACCTACATCAAAACCAAAGAGGTGATGGTCACAAAGAAATTGCCAGCAAGAAAAGATTAGATTAATCCCCTCCCTCCTCCTTCCCATTAAACTTTACAACACCTACTCACCAAGTCGAGTGTTGATGAAGAGTCTAGGAACACTCTGAGGGTAATTGTCTTTTTTACCCTTAAAAATCTCACTGGCAATTACTTTCTGTTCCAGCTGCAAGGACAAAAGATGTATTGTTTAGTGTAAAAATTCTCGTTAATAAAAAGATAAATTTGTTTTAGAAGAGACACTCCCTTTTTTTGTTTTATTAACAGTTATCATCTAGTTCTGACCTGAATCATACTAGTCACAAAATTACACAAAATATTCCATATATCCCTTACGTTTTCAATAGCTACCATATCTTCAGGGTAGAAAAGTTCCCCCACCCCTTCTTTTTTGTTCTTTTTTCCTTTAATCTTATAGTATGCGTTGTATTTCTGGTTTGAATTTATCTGGACATGGCATCTAGTCTCTGGATTTTGATAATGCCCATGTTTAAAAAGTCTCAGAATTCTCCCCCTGCAGCAATTCTCTTAACCTCTTCCTCCTTAAGCAGAACAGTTTGTTCGCCTGCTCTATCCGTGTTCAGCTTTTTTTTTTTTGATGTTTCAGATTATTTATTTTTTCTTCCCTGCCTTGAAGCCTTTTCAGCTCAGCACCATCTTTACTTGAAGCACTGAAAAAAGTTACGTCTGTATTGGGAACTGCGCAAGACGTTCCTTACGGCTCTGCCCTACTCCATGTTGTCTCCCTTCTCCTCTGAGGAAGGGTACGATCCTGTAGCTGCCGTACTGCCCCGGGGGATTAGTCACCATAACCCTTTGGTCCCTCTCAGGGTGGCACTATTCCAGGATGCTGCTGCCCTGCAGTGTACGTATGATCTTAGCTCCTGGCTCGTGCTCCTTCGGGATCAGAACAAAACCAGTGACCAAGGAAACAGGAAAGCCCGTCTGCTTTATTTAGGGCAGATGTGCGTTGTTGGTGCTGCTACAGAGGATGAAGGGCTTGAGATGATTTACAAATAAAAATAGGGATAAAAGATAGGCATTATCAGTGAGTCTGGCTTGCTGGGGAAAAGGAAAGGTTCTGCTGAGTTTCCACCTCCAGCTCAGTAACGGCTGGTATTAATCCCGTGTCCTTAATCACAGGCTCAGCCACAGCATTTCATTACATGTGCTTAATGCTGTGCAGGCCTTCACGAGCAGGATGATATACTGTGCAATAAAAAACAGCTTCAGGGCAACTCTTACTATCAGCTCCCAAGCGTTACATCTAAATTGTTTAATGCGTACATTTCCTAGGGTGTCCCTTCACCGAGCTTTTTTTGAATCTAAGAAAAAATAAATTCCCTCCCTCTACCTTTTCACAACCAAGATGAATCAAATCTCAATATTATTTCTATTCTTTTTAGCTAGAAGAGCAGCTGTAAATGTTTGGAAAATAACTGGTTTTGTGTCTGCAGAATTCTTACTCTCTACTTCATATGCTATAAACAGAATAATGCAGCTTCTTACATTTTTATCTTCCATGGGAAGAATAACAGGGCTTTTCACTACAGACATTATAGAGGGCCATGGATACACACCAACACTGTTTAAATAGCGTGTATTGAAATATGTAGAGAGTGGTTTTCCTTGTATTTAATGCACGTTCTAGTCTTTTAGGGTTTTTGTCTGTAACATAAAACAAAACAACAACGTTCTTGGGGAATTGTTAATCAACCACGGAAAAATGAGGTGATTCAAGAGTTGCTGCACCTCCCCACTGCTGCTGTGCCTCCGCCTGTAGCACTACCCTCATCCCTCCCACCCAGCTGCTCCCCTCCTTCATTTCTCACAATAAATACTGCTGGAAACACCAGCGCGGTTTGTGAAATACTGTAAAGTTTTCTCGTACCTGCTGCTTCCACTCCGGGCTGATTCTCTTGCAATAGGTCCAGACCATGTTCTGCATACAGAGCTGTCGCAGGAGCTGGGATGCCTGAAGAAGAAACCGCACGGTAAATGAAAATAGCTCAAAATTACTGACACACCAGGTCAATCAGGGAAGAGGGATGAGAAGCAACTGCAAAAAATGCATTGCTGAACTAAAGTACTGTTTCATACCGAGAGTCACTTCTAAAATTAAATAATAGGAAGTTGATTTTCCACCTTTCTAAGAGGGTTTGCCCTGCAACATTCTCCACCTTGAGAGAATGGAGAATGAATACCAGGAGCGCCCTCCCTGCAATCCAAACAAGGCCCTTTGCAAAAGATAACTGGGACTTTCTGCAATATTTTGTTTTGATCAGATAAAAGCCCAATTCTGCCAGATGCAGAATAATAATGGCAACAGAGGAAGTTCAATGTGTTCTTCGCAGGCGACCACATCATCACGGCAGCCAATTTAACTGTCCAGAGGGAACTTAATTTGCTCAGAGAAAAAGGGAAGAAAATTTTGGAAATGGATGAGAAAACCAGTAGAAAATGGTGTTGCAACAGCACCGCGCTCTCAAGAACTTTCAATACTCTAGCTCTAATAATTTTACAGATACACTAATTACACCTAGGTGATGATGTTTGGATGACGACTACTAGCAGCGATGCTAATGCACTGTGGAACTGGAGCAAGAACCTGGTTCGTTCTTCTCTGATGGAAGGAGGGTGCCCTCAGGCCTTTGGTGGCCCCTGGTCTCCAACGCTGCCATTAGTCTCCTCGCTCCTGCCAACGATTCGCCCGACCCCGGCGCAGCTGTGCCTACCTCACACAGTGACGGAGGAGGAGTTGGCCACGATTTGTCCAAAACGTTTTTTGGTAAATTACGCTTGAGGTTCATCAGGAAGGAGAAGCGGATGTGATCAAGGAAATACTCATTCTCTGGGCAGCGAGGGTGGTTCCGGTAAATAAAACCTTTAATGAACCTGAGGAAGAAGAAAAGTTTATTAGAAAATCAGAAAAGCGATCAAAATTAGCAATATTTAGAGGTCTCTTCCAACCAAACCATTTTCTGGGATTTATTTACTAGTTGTAATTCATTAAAAAACACTTATACTATAGCGATGAGAAATTTTATTCTTTTTGTCCTATTTGATGGCTTGGGTTATTCTTTACCCACCTTCTGATAGTCTCTACTGCCCACTTCTTCTTGGCAGCTTTTCGGCGTCCCAGGGTTCCCCGCCACCAGGACTGGATAGCTATTGCTAAAAATAACACAAAGATTTTGCACTAAGTACGCGACCTCCTTCGTACAAAACTGGCAACAAAGAGCGCTCAAGAAAGCCCGCTCTGGAGATAAACAGCCTGCAATGTGGCACACGGGAAAGAACAGAATTTAAGTTCTTAATAATACGATACAATAGATAAATGTCAATAAAAAGCACTGGCAGATGGGAATGGTGGTACAGGGGCTGCTGTGCGAACATGAGTTCACTCTGCTTCTCTTGCTCGGAGTCTCCCAAACTAAAGGTGGAAGGACTGGGTACCACACCGACATCTTCCATTCCACTTCCAGCAAGGCTTTGGGAATGTTCCTTTTTGCACATCAAACTCAAGTCATCTCTGACAACACTAGCCACTACCCAGCACTGCGGTTTCCTCTCTTTCTCTTTCATACCTGAGTGTTTCATGTGCAGGAATTTCTTTCGACGGTAGAAACCTCTCCACGTGGCCTGCATTTTTGTTGCTGAAATAGCAAGAAAAACAGCAATTTGAAACTGAGACCAAGCAGATTTTGGTAGAAAGAGGGTCAACTTTTTGAAGAAAAATCCCTCCCTGAACAAACAGCAAAACAAAATCATCAGAAAACAGACAGCTAACTGTCCATGAAGCTACTGCAGTGTGTGTGACTCACCCAGACTCTGCTTCCTCACTTCCAGAGCATCTTCCGTTGCAAACAGGGTCTTGGGAAAGCGGATAAAAATCTTTGTTCTAGAAATAGTAATGAAGAATTATGTTCAACGCGCTGAAGAAGTTTGCTTCCTGCCCTTCGCATCCCCTTTGGGATCGCTAATCTTTTCCTCACCCATTAGATAGAGAAGCCTTATTTAAAAGCAGTGACATGGATGTCCAGTGATTCATAACCTCAGAGTAAGAAAACAGAAGAACTAACCGTCCCATTTTGTATTCTTCCTGTTTGTAGCCAAGATGCTTCACCAGCACGGCCACCCCATCGTGGGGCCGTCCGTCCCACGTAGGCCATGTTTCTGGACAAAGCGATTTGTACCTGTAAATTGAGAGCAAAAGGAATCTTAGGGAGAGAAAAGTCCAGTCCATATGGGGAAAGGGAGAGAGGCCGTGCTTCTCGCTCCCTCAAGAAGATTAAGTCTGTAAGGGCTGCCTCCCTGCTGTTCAGAACAGCTCCCCAGCCTCACACATCTGTGGGACCACGAGCAGAGGGAAGGAGCAGCAGGGAGAGAGAAGTCCAAGGTAATCCTACCTCTGCAGGAAAACTTCGTATTTCCTTCGATAGGCAAACCCAGCTCTGCGCACCCTGAGGTTCTCCATCAACCCTAGGTATTTCACTTGATGTCGGATTAGAACTTCATCAAATCGATCTTGAGAGAGCATGAAAATAGAGAAACATGATCAATGTGTAGCTGTCCCTTCATCTGGAGGAGAGGAACGCTCCATTCTTGGTTACATCTCCCACAGTTTCTTTAACCTCTAACCCGTCCTCACGGTGCAAGTCCCACTCAACTCACTGTGTGTCTCCTGTCTTGCCTCTCCCCCCTCAGCCTTTAATATACATTTGTATTTAGTTCCAAAAAGAAATGCTCCTTTAGGATGTTCTATGCATACAGGAGGAATAAATGAGGGAGAATAAAGGTCCTTAAAAGGAAGTTACGTAGGTTAATAATTCTTCACTTTAAACATGACCCTACTCCACCCAAGACCAGTGCTCCCATTCTGATTCCTGGCTGCTGGTACTGCCAGCACCACCCTACAAGATGCCCTGGCACAGACCCAACATGAAAAAGTCTTGCAGGAATTCTGCATTTGAGCTCTTTTCTGGGTCTCGCTGACTGCAATCTAGCAGTCTATATATAGCTGTCATAATAAAAAAAAGAGGAAGAGTCACCAGGGTCATACCAGCCTGTTTAGCGTCGTTTGGTTTCATGCAACGAATGTAGGAGGGTTCTTTGGACATCAGAATTTCCATGAGTTTGGAGAGGCTGTTTTTAAACTGAGTTGCTGCCTAGGAGAAAAGAAAGAAAACTATGTACAAAGCGATGACAAACCTCAGTCTCCCAGCTTTACATGTACGAGGCTTGCGTTTAGATTACCATCTTAGACAGGACCTGTCCTTTATAAAGAGAAAATAGTCCCACTTCCATCCAGCTCTGGGGTTCTTACCGTTTCAGGTCTCTTTTTGTCTGTCAGCTCCGTCCTGTCAAAACACTGGTTTACGATAGGATTCTCAGAGTTGCACATGGTCTGCAGAGAGAGACATTTTCAGAGATAAAGCAGAGTATTCTTCAGAGAACTATCAAAGAAACATGAGATAAACTGTTTGTTTGTTTGGGGGGGGGGGTTGTTTTGTTTTGCTTTTTAATAATAAAATGAACTTTGGGCATCTCGATTTGTCTTTTCATAGTACAGCCCTATGGACACGCATTGTCCAGGTGGAGTCTAGAAGAATCTTTTCCCTCAGGTGCCACCCCATTTTAAACCCGACTCTTCATTCTGCTGAGTATTGGAAGTATTGGAAACGTCTTCTATCCGTACTCACCTCCTTCAGGTTCCGAAAGAGAAGGTCGTTGTTTTTATCTAGAAAACCTGGAAGAAAAAGAAACCAGTCAGGGTGCCACTGCTGTTCCACAGGAACTTCACAGCAAGGCAGGAATTTGAGACGGGAAATTAGTCCGGTTAATGAAATGATGTGTGGCTGTGTTCTGTGCCCATGTTTTTCTTTACTATATAGGGAAGCTGTTTTAATTTGAAGGGCAGAGGATGGGAGGAGGAGAAAAGAGTGAGAGACAGTGGAGATGATGCACACGCTTACCTGCAACGCTGTAGGTGACCTCTCCAGCATAGTGCAAAAGCCGAAACTCCTCCCGTCCCAGTGACTTGCGAGTTTTTTGGTCAGCGAGCTTGTGCCTGGTGAGAAAGTGAAGAAGCTTTATGAGAAACAAAAATCTGTTTTATTGGGGGGATTCACTTCAAAAAGCACCATGGCATCTGATCCCAGAGTGGGGCTGTGAACACAGAAGGCAGGCAGGGGAATAAATTCGACCTGCTGATTTTCAAGACCACAAGTAAATAAAAGAGTTATCGACCAGCAAATCATAAAAATATCATAAAATATGTTTATTTCAAATGGATGAACTTTCAGCTTCCTGGCGAGGTTGCAGAGTGGTTCTGTGTGCACATGAAATTAGAGTAGAGGGAGCAGGCAAGAGGGCAGCGAAGATGCTGGCAGCAGGCTGGCATACTCATGAGATGCCGTACAGATCCCAGTATGAGCATAAGCAGAACAGTCAGTGAGAATAAAAAAGACATTTTGAGCTCCAGGTAAACAATCTGAAAGGTGAAACATGACATTCGCACCCACTGCACTGGAGTGGCGGCAGATAGGTTGCCAAAGTCAAAGGAGGACAGCCATATCATCTGGGAAGCAGAGTTTAGTGCAATATAAACGTCTCAATTTCAAAAGCACTGACACTACTTAAATCATTCTAATGCATATACACCTCTGAACACTGTCTTTACCAGGAAAATTCTGCTCTGTGTTCTAGTTATTCCTAAGTCTGACATGAGCCATCAATGCTGGGGAATGATCTGGCCTCATACTCCAAACCAGAGAGTCTGTCACACCTCAAGTATTGGGCCAGATCTTGGAAGAGACAGGAAGCTGTAAGCCTGCAAATTCCTTGGACATATTAGCAGTGGGATGCCAGGAAGAGAGTGGTGAAGAGGCAAATCAGTAACAAGAGTTTTGTTGTTCCTATTGTATTCTGAAGCATAGTCTTGAGAAGAGCAAGACAGTTAGTGCTGACAACTTATTCTGTATTATCTTAATCCACAAACCAATCTCTTTACAAAAGAAAACACCATCATCTTTTATGTGGGAGCCAGTATACCTAGGATGCTACTGCCATGCACACAATGAGTTATAATGTTAGCTAGTAATAATTAAAGCTCTGGGCTCTATCACACACTTGGATCCCACCAGCATAACTGCCCTCAGGTACGGGAACACTCACGTGAGAAAATGAGGGTGGTTCTTCACAGTTTCCTCCAGTTTCTCCAAGAATGTTGTATCCGTGGCATCCCCAGGTCTCAGACACTCTTCATCCTACAAACACACACATTGTACTATTGATTTCTCAGTGTGCTTGTCAGCACCAGGCCAGCTCGAGTTCTGCCTCAATGAAACGCTGTCCCAGTTT
The DNA here is from genome assembly GCA_013398295.1 of Chionis minor. Classification (NCBI taxonomy): domain Eukaryota; kingdom Metazoa; phylum Chordata; class Aves; order Charadriiformes; family Chionidae; genus Chionis; species Chionis minor. The sequence continues at coordinate 134,822 of VZSF01009418.1, read as the reverse complement.
CACCCTTTGGCCTTTTAACAAGTAGGCCAGTTCTTAGTTCAACAAACGAAGAATTGTTGAGCTGAAAAGGAAAACTCTTTAAACACTTTCCTCCTTCCCGATCACCTGGACTCTTTCCTGAGAGCAGATGGAGGTGATACTTTTAATGGGTGTTACTGTTCAGGGTATCATAGTTCTTCCTACCTGCCCAAATAATCCTAATATGAGTTTAGACCTTCCCCCTCCCCCGTGTTCTTCTCCTTGTTCTCCACTACACTGCCCCAAGCTGGGAGAATTGGGGTTGTTCAGCCTGAAGAAGAGAAGTCTCCAGAGAGACCTTAGAGGCCCTTCCAGTACCTAAAGGGGCTACAGGAGGGATGCGGAGGGACTCTCGATCAGGGAGTGGAGTGATAGGACAAAGGCTTTAAACTAAAAGAGGGAAGATTTAGACTAGATGTAAGGAAGACATTTTTGTACAATGAGGGTGGTGAGACACTGGCCCAGGTTGCCCAGAAAGGTGTAAGATGCCCCATCCCCGGAAACATTCCAGGTCAGGTTGGAGGGGGCTCTGAGCAGCCTGATTGAGTTGAAGATGTCCCCCTGCTCATCACAGGGCAGTTGGACTAGATGGCCTTTAAAGGTCTCTTCCAACACAAACTATTCTACGATTCCATGAAATTCTTAATTTAAAATGGTATTGTCAACTCACCAGAATAGAAATGATGCCTTTGAATTTCTCTTCCACCAAATCACAAATTATTTTGTTATTGAAATACTGAACTGGTTCCCACTACAAAGACAAGAAATCACAGTTGGGTGAGAACCATTCTAGACCGGAAAAAACCATGAACATTTCAGACAGCACCTTGCTTAAATAGTCTTTCTGTCAAATTTGAAACAAAGCTTTTTCACTCATCAAATTTGTTTTCCAAACATTCCCTTTAAAAAGCATTTTTTTCTATCAGAGTTAAATACTGGAATGGCGTTACTCACTTCTAGCTGTATCACACAGTTACCAAAGTGTTTCAAAAAGAAAGGAAAAAGGAAAGCTTTTAAATTCATTTACTTCACAGACCATTATTAGCAGCTCCTTTTCTCATCTGTCCTCTGGCCTGCAGGAGGTGCTACAAAGGAGATAGTGGAAGTGATGATAATGGCTCTTACCGCTATGCCTTCTGACTCGTATTCCTCTTGTTCGGACTTTAATGTGAGCTCTATGAACAGCTGCTGCAATTTTTCATTACAATAATTAATACAAAATTGCTCAAAGCTGCAAATAAAAATCAGAAAAATTATCACTAACACTGTACCACAAGTAAAAGAAGCTATAATTAGTGGGCAGCAGCACAAATGTATCAAGAGAAATAGAAGAAATTTTGTGAAATGCTTATTTACTGAATGTATGAACTTAGTAAGTTTATTATTTATTGGATCTCATGAAAGAGTTGCAGAAGAAGGGAAAAACAGACATGAAGAGTGGAACACAGAGGAACACAAAAACTTTTAAGAAGGGCCCAATAACACTGCAAATTTGAGAGTCTTGATTCATTTCTATCTGTCAGAGTCAGGTTCCAGACTCCAACAATAGTTGGAGTTTTGTAGCTGTTTTTTCCCATTCACACCAGCATGGAAAGATGCCACAACAGCCACCACTGTGCCAGAGGGCTGGACAAAGGCAGAATTTTGGGGCAGGCATGTGCCCCAAAAAGACAAGAGTCTCTAAAATACCAGCAACGTTAACAGCTGTAAATGCTAAATATTAGCTGGATGCCCCAAGTGTTAGAAGCCCTATGACTATCTTCTCCTAAATGTCACCTCTCTCTCTCTTATTAAGAGAGCCAGAGATGGAATGATGTCTTATTTCACAATAAAACACCACAATGAATGAAGTCATGCAGAGTTTACTCAAAAGTCAAAGACGCTGATTGAAACAAACCTGTTGTGCTGGAAAACCTCAAATCCATAGATATCAAGCAATCCTAGAACTGTTGTACTTCTCCAGCCCGGAAACTCTCCTTCCTGCAATATGGCCAAAAATAAATGTTGATATGTACTCATAGCTACAATCCACGACGGGATCTCACCCGTTTAGTTACAGCATTAACTCCTTACCCTCTTCTTAATGGAAAACAAATTAATTTAGAAATCACTGTACAACATGGAGCTTACCATGTCTCTGCTTTGCAGCGAAAAGATTTGAAACTTCCTTTCACGCTTGGTTGGGTATCAACAAACAAAAGGTTCATTTACCTTGTAAGCAAGAGACTTGTTAACCTTGTTGACCAGCCAGGAGAAAGTGCGTCCGTATATAGCCTTAGCAAGCGCATCCCTCGCGTAGGCTGCCTGCTCCAGGTTCAGGGGACTGATTAGCTGCATGCAGAAGGAGAAAAAAGCCACTCAACAGCCATTCCGCTGAGGGATTCATTTTCCCCAGCTCACTGTTAATAAACAGCCACTCAACGGCATCCTGTCTGGGCTCAGCTCACATCGCTGTCTCCCAGCCACGCAGGCTGCAAGACACCACGAAGCTGTGTGACTCCTGCACTGACAACCGCCTTTGACGAGGGAGAAGCGAACTGTTTAGTTCTCATAAGAGAGCTGACAGCGTATCGCTAGCTTGATTTAATTCCATGTGCCTCCCGGATGCCCAGTTCATGTTCTTACCTCTTCCCCTTTTGCTATGATCTTCTTGTGGATCAACGCATCGCGAAGAACGGAGCCCTCAACTGCTAGAAGCTGCAAAGCGGTAGAATATTACATTAATTTATGAAGCTTTATGTTCAATTTATCAGTCCTAGTTTTCAGAGACCAGAACGGCTAGTCCTAAAAGCACAGTCCAGTGGAACAACCCTTTGTTTCCCATTCACACTGCAGGATTTCTTGCAATGTCAACCTCTTCCTTTCCTCCCACACCCCACCTCCTTTCTGGCAGTGATACGACCTAACAAATAGATTGGCTTGTTTGTTCTGGCACAAAAAACAGACTAGGCAAGGCCACGAGGGTTCTTCTTTCTTCAAAACTCCTCTCTGGAGTAGGTCTATTCCTAACCCACCACCCAAAGGCAAAAACTTCAAATCAGTGGTGGATCAAGCGGGAAATAGAGAAGTTGTCAACTAAAGGGTTTTGATGTTAATATTTGCATTTTATTTAGGTCAAATAAAAGTAAATTTATGAAAACTTCTAAATCATATGCTAAAATGATATGATGGTACCAAGTTCAAAATAAGGACTCCTCTCTAATTCATCTTTAATGTCATATATCTCTAAGTGGTGATACTCACCCTACCCAGGTATTTGATCTGATTCTCTGTTGTGACCTGAGCATTTCCTTGCTCATCAGCAGCAAACTGCACATTCCCCAGATGCAGAACACTAGCCACAATGCTCAGCAAATCCTGGAAGAAACAGTCAGAAACCAGGATGATGAAATGAACGCACAGTGAGAAAAAGTAGTGAGATTTGTGTGTCAGTTAACATTTTACAAGAATATTTTGTATTTTTTCCAGAATTTTTTGCAGAAAATACATTCATTCTGAAGGCTGCCTTTGGTCAGAAATAACAAATCATAGCAGAAAAATTCTTTAAGAGTAGGAGAATCAGCCATGCCGTCAGACATGTCTTACCTCCACCTCGTTGTCATTGAAGCCTATAATGGACAGGGCTCTTCGCACAATCTTCCAATCATTTTTATCATTTATGGAGCTGACCCTTGCACAGTGACCCTAAAAAGACACAGTTTGATGTAAGTAATAGTCAAAAGCATATGACTTATGCTCAATGCACTTCTGCCGTGTGGGTTTTTTTATAGCAGTCATCACAGTGTTATTTTTGAAGGGAGGGAAGGAAACTACAAAGTCAGCTGAGAAAATATAGGTCCTATAATACAACATTATAAGAATAACTAGTTAATGCACACCTTTACTAAATAGTGATACTGTTGTGGGCTCTTTTCGAGGCCCAGCCTTCGAAGTAAGTCCTCTTCACCTCCTTCTAGCAGCTGGTAGAAAATGTGGAAGTTCCTCTCTCCATGATTCTGGTGCACAACTCGCGATTTCTCCAGGAGGTAGTTCAAGATGTGGCCCCCGACAGGAGCCCCCTAAATCAAATCAGATAAATTGAAATAGTTCATCAGCATAGAGGAAAATATTTCTGCTTCTTGGCCGTCTACTCAAAGACAAATAGGATACAAAATGATAGCCTACAAAAAGAGAGAAAATTATTTGTTGTTTTGTATCACAATCTATTTCAGCTAAAACAGAGTGGCAATTCGAGTTTTGAAGCGTATGCAAAATGAGCTATCAAGTGACAATAACATGCCATTATACAGATCATGGCTACAGCACATACTGAATAGGATCTTGACTTGTGCAAAATTCCTTCTCAGAAGGACTTCAACACAAAAGGAAAAGCAACAAAACTGTGAGTGTGGAGGGGTAACATATTGAGACGTTTAAAAGACTGCAGTACACCGAGCTACTCAGTTCTTGCACTATGTTATTCTTCGTCGTGTGGGGCAATTTGGATCAGAATTGAAACAAACACTATGCAAAGTTACACAGGACAAAGATTATCTTCAGATCACAGCTTCACATTCAGTCTGGAAGCATCCATTTGCATGGTGCACATATACCCTAGAAATAAGAGGATTTAATTTCACTGTCTCCTTATATAGAGAAATGAGGGAAGCAAGAAAGGGAAGCGTGTTCTATAAAATCCTTTGGAACCAAACTTTGCTACCATAGACTCTGCTTGCACTGTCGTCAAAGGAATGCAAAACAATCGCTCCACGCACACATCAGTACAAGAAAGCAGAGCCAACAGAGACCTGCTATGTCCAGGACCAGTTCTGAAGTACAAAACAGATTTTAAATTACCCTGTAATCAAACTGCACATCCATATATTTCCCAAATCGGCTGGAGTTGTCATTCCGAAGGGTTTTTGCATTTCCAAAGGCCTGAAATGAAAAGGATTAGAGAAAAAAAAATAAGTATCAAATAAGAATATTTATAAACACTTTGGTGACGCTGCCAGTTGTTTATTTACAGCCATTAAAGCGTAGGTTTGTCCTTTTTGCAAGGGAAGCCAAGAAGGAAACAGATTGCTACCCAAATTCTAATGATGATCTTTATACCCAGCGCAAGCATTGCAGATGGAGTGTGCCTCTGAAAACAATTCCATCCCCCCCAAGCAAGCTTATTTTAATGCCAGTTCACTGCTGACAACATATGTCATGTCTGACAGTCTTTTCAAAGCTTCCTCTTTCATCACGGTTATTTGCTTACAGTCACCTGCAGCTCCACTCTCAGCAGGCACTATCCAAACCGGCCTCGCCTGCCAGGCTTCCCCTCTCATGGGGAGCACACCTCTTCCATGCATGCAGCCCACATTTTGAGCACGGAGCAGAAATACCAAAGGGAGACTACAAAGACAGTTCAGGACTGGACACTAGAGGACACCACAGCACTAGAAAATGCACCCCCAAATGCATTTATCAGAGGGCAACGCTGCCCACAGCAGATGTGTCTGCTTCTGGCTTTGCAAACTTACGCAGAGCACCAGAACTCTTCCCACGCCAAATGCTTCTCTCTCCCTGCAGCCTGCCCACTCCAGAACTGCTCCTGGGGACTGGGAAGGGCCAACGGGTTCAGCAGCAGACGGCCATTCCTTTGGCTTGGGAGCAGACTGGGATTCCCCTGTGTGCAGTGCAAGCGATCTGCCCACGCGCGGTGAAGCAGCGTTCCCAGGACACGCTATCGGCTCCGCACAGACAGCTCAGTCATGTCCCATGGGGTCCAGCTGCCCCCACCCCCTCAGCTGGAAAATGTGAGTGCTGCTGCTATGACTCAATGTCAAGTTTCCCGGCTGCAGGCTCTAGAGTTACCTCCAGGACGGGATTGGATTGTAACAGGCGGTCCTTCACGGTTTCGACCTGCTGGCTGGCGGGACAGGTCACGGCGTAGTACTGCAGGATCTTCTTGGTGGCCTCCGTTTTGCCAGCCCCGCTCTCCCCAGAGATCAGAATACACTGATCCCTCCTCTCCGTGCGCAGGGAGCGGTACGAATTGTCCGCAATAGCGTAGCTAAGGGACAATGACAACCAGGCATTAGTTTCTCTCCACGAGTGAAGGGCAGAGACTCCTTCAGGTAAGACTATCCCACAGTGCGAACTCCTAGCAGAGACACCTCAAAAAGAAGTATGTGTCCATGTCCAAGAGCCTATTGCTTCTGCATACTGGTGATGAGACAGGAGATGGCTGTGAACACTTTCTGACATCTCTTTAACCACTACACATACACCACATACACATCCTAAGCACTGAGCCAAGTTTCTGCAGCATGACAGCACAAATCTACCAAATCCCTTTAAAAACTGGGAGTTTTTTTAGTCTCTCTGATAAGAAGAGTTTCTGTAGAAGACGACTAAGTGGTGCAGATAAACTTACTTTTCTAAATACACATGATCTTTCAACATTGGTCCCACAGGACAAAAAAGCTTTACATTCAAGAAACATCCTGTTTTCCATCGATCTTTATTCTAGCCTCTCTCGTAAGTGATGATACACTCCAAAGGTTGGTCACAACTGCGCTTTGCTATCTGGGTGGCTCCCAAATAACGCAACCTCTTACAGCTTCCCCTGGATCACAGGAAGAATTGGATAAGCCAGCACAGACTAATAAGCATCCTGCAGGCTACATAAGCTACCATCCAGCTGGGGCCAAACACTACCCAAAACACCAGACGGTTCCTCCTGTAGAGCCAGGGTTTACTGCTGCTGGCCCTGGAGCCCTGCTTCTTCCTTTGCTGCTTTTTCTTTCTCTTCTCTTTTTCTCCGTGCAACAGACCAGACAGGATCTTATACCAAGAATCACACACACTTTTACACCACCAAGAGCAGGAGGATGAGTCTAACAACGATGGCAACGGCTTACAGAGTGAAAGGAAAAGGAGCAGATAGGCGCAACGGAAGAGGATAGGAGAAAAGAGGAATGTTAGCCCTTCACAATACACTCATGTAACAATACCTCCATAACAATATTTTCAGCTGTCTTACATGTGGTGATGAAGCAGATATCCTGTCTTCATACACGTGACAACCTTTTAGTAGCTTTGGGGTTTTTTTCCCCCTCCTCCATTTTTCTTTTAAACGCTCATGCTGTGAAATTAATTACAAATAATCACGCCAAAATAACAGCCGTGGCCTTCTCAAGTCTATTAATACTTGGTGCTAAGGCAACACCAATGAGCTACCTAGCAACACAACTGCACATGTACCCCACTAAAGTCATCGATTCCTTCTCTTCCCAGCCAAATTCTGTCTCTGTAGTATTCTGAACACAGTTGAATAAATGTAAATTTAATTTAAATTTTAAGACCTGCCTCTAGATTGTGTGCCTTTATTGGGTGGTTTTACAGCACTACAGAAAGCTAGCAGTCATGCGTACCACATACAGAATCACTTTACTTAAAGATGTTTATGGTCCCATTTGTAGTCACCACCTCTGAACCCCCTGGCAGGCTATAAATAGGACAGGATGTGACAGATCACTCTGGGAAGTATGCCGTGTTTCAAGCCCATAGGGATAACTTTTCTCCTTTAAATGACTATGTGTGACGCACTTCCCACAGAACCCAACGCTCGGGCCTAACCTTAAACTATTTTGACACTGGAATAGCAATCTCGAAGTATTCTGGTTTCCTAGAATCAATTTAGAATAAGAGAAAGAGGAAAAAAGACACCTGAAATACTGTAAAAGGAGAAGCAGAGTAGTATACTGCAGAGCAATTCAGTGCTCCTCAGAATATTTTTAAACCCACAAATAACCAAATAACGTAATGTAAATAATCAAATAATGTATCAGGTTTTAATGGAAAAATAAAAACTGTTAAGAAAAATACTGTTTTCCCAGTTCTGCTCTTCCCAGTTACTGCTCTTCCCTACCAGAGCAGCACTGGTATTCAGTACCGCAGTTCACAAAGGTTTACTTATGAGCTGCAGGTTTTACAATTTCTTATGGGGCTAGTTAAAACAAGAGTGCAGCCTAAGAAATAATCAGCTACTCCATGATTTAAGGCAATTTGTGTAGCACGTAGAGGAATTAAAGCAAAGCCACTTAGCGCTGCATGTTACACGTCAGCATCGCCGTCGTGCTCAGCCCTGTACCTGCTGCACACAAACAAAAAGGCAGCCGCAGGCCTAACGATTTTCCAGAAAGTCACAGAATTCTCACCAAAGGACAAAGAAGCCCTTGAGATTGCCCTGAGCACAGGCAAAAGCGGCCGCATCTAGGCCAGGACTCTGCCCGGAAGGTGGGATTGGAGGTGACTTATGGAGCAACAGCAATTGGCAAGTGAGAGCTGGCAGCGGAGTTCAGAGCTGCTGCTGCCTCTCCACCCTCTCCGCTGCTCCACCAGGAACTGCCTCGCGCCAATTTAAGCCGCCACCAGTGGCTTCTTGGGGCAGATCCCTTTAGCTGGGGCACCTGCACCTAGACATAATGCACTGACACATCTAGACCAAGGGGAGAACTTCACAGGTTTGAATGCAGGAGTTTTTCAGGTTTAATAGGTCCACACAAAAAGCCTGAAACACTATAAAAATCACATTTTCATCATAAAAAAATGTTCAGGCTTTCCCAAGTAATGGTGTTTCTCTCCCTCTCTGTGCTCGCAGCGCATTCTGTTTTGCTTACTCTCCTGGGCTATGTGCCAGTAATAAGAAACAATCCAAATAGTTTGCTCAAAAATACTATCATTTAGTCTTCCAAGACCTCTTTTGGAAAAAAAAACCCAACCAAAAACCCAAAACAAAAACAACCCACAACCACCACAAAAAAATCTCCAAGAGGTGCTCTGAATTTGGCTGTTGGTCTTTTAAAGAAAACATTTTGGAGTCAAATGTCCTCAGTTCTTAGTCATCTTTTTCTTTCAGTCTGACAAAAAATTTTAAATGCTTTCAAAAATAACTTTAAACCTCAAACTTTTTTTTTTTTTTTTTAATGGGAAATTGGGACTGCTCACCAGGCCAGACCATGTAAATAAATACATTCCGTGTTCCAACAGGCTGAGGGTATCTTAGCAACAAGGGAAATACCAGATAAATACTGGTCAGGCAGTAACAGCAGAGGTAGGAAAGAAACCACCACACGTATAGACACACTCTTTCCCCTTGTTAGCCCTACGCTGAATGAGCGATGTAGCAGCAGGGGAAACTCACAGCCCGGACACGCAGACCCCAAGTAACCCTGGAACAATGAACTCCTGTCCTGCCAGGGCTGGGTAAGCAGCTCTGTTCCTCCAGCCAGGAAGGAACCAACTCCCTTTCCAAATACTGCTCTTGCAAAGGCAACTCATCCTCTTTGGAGAGAGGAACAGGAATAGAAAGAGCTGTACACCACACCCTCCAAAGGATCCTTTATATCGCCATGGCTTCTCGTGCTGCATCTGGGACAAGGAAAATTCCTATTTGCCCATTTTCACACGTCATTATGGCACACGCCTGTGTGGGAATGGCACAAACTGCACTGTTTACCCACAGGCCACTCACAGGTGAGGAGAAACTTCATAGAAGCTGACACCACGGTATCGCTCCATGTTCTGTTTACTGTAGATTTCCAGCTCCTTGTACGGATTAACAGACACCAGAACTGAGCCAATGTAAGTCTGGAAAAGAGAACACAAAGTAGAGAGGTTACAGAAGGTCTGGCAGCGGATTCTCCGAGAGCCCAGATTGCTCTGAAGGCAGTATGGTGTTGACAAGGGCTGTCTGCCCTGGCGGCACTGGGGATGCTGCTGAGGGCTTCCAAAGAGGCCAAGGGTGCTGAAGAAGGGACCTCTTAACGCAGTGAGAATGACATTGCGGGAGTTATGCTACACATGTTATCCTTGCTGGATAAACTACACCTGCAAACGGTTTTAGTGCTTCTAACAAGCAAGAATACTGCATGATTTCTGATATATCATTTAGGATCAAGTTCAAGCTTGGGGCTGCTGAAAGCAGTTCATGAGTTAACTCATGAAATGGAAGAATGTGGTGTGAGTTGGATTTTCAGTGCTGGCAAGCCCTGGACATGCCAGCAGACCTCAACTGGAGCACTGCAATGAGTCCCTACATCTGTATAACATGACAGTATCCCAGACTAGTTCTCACACAAGCAACCATGGTCTATTAAAGCTGATACCACCATCTCCAAATCCCTCCAGCTGCAGAGCAAAGCAAACACCCAAATTCAGGTCACCGAGGAGCACTTTGACGTTTGTCACTCTGCTACTCACATAGATCAGATTCTCCTTGAAGCGCTTACGCAGATTTTCGATAAACGCTGCTTCGCTGGTGAAGTTCTCGAGCAGGACAAAGTCCTGCACCCCGACACGGTCGCGGGCCGTCAGAGCACTCTCCATGGTCAGCCGAATACCGTTGGTCCCTGCTCCCTGCAACCAAAAGCAGAGGAAGGTTGGGATATCTGTGGCTTGGTTTGCCGCTCCCTGCGTCCACAAGAACAATTAAACACAATTACCCATGGAAAACCTATAAGCAGGAGAGGATATTAGAATAACCCCACTACCGTTGGAAACGCTAGTCAATGTATACTAACACTTTATTGGTCTGTTTATACTAATTGCTTTGATGGAAGACAAGCCAGCATGAGCGAAAAGTTACTGCTACATTTCTAATCCCATTAAATGAATCAATCAATGAAACAAGCATTGCATAAAAAGAACAAAACTTGGATTTCCTTTCCCAGGCATCCTTTAGCAGGAGTGAGATTGAAATGTGTCCTCCCCTCTACTTTTCTCTCTCATTTCATAACGGGAAGTCGATTCGAGGTAAGGAATCTTTTATGACTAACGATGATTCATCTCATGAGCAAACAGCTTCACATTGCTGACCAATTTAAAAGCTTTAGCAAGACAGCCAATGGGAAAATTCTGGGAAACTTCAGAACTAATGAGAAATGGGTACTGCCGCATCCCATGCCACCGTTATGAATTTAGACTGTGACACTAACATCTACCCCATGCATCAAGCAACTTCTATTCCCTGACCCTCTTTTAAAGGTTACATTTTCAATGCGATGTGGTTTAGACACAACCATCTTTGGAAAACACAGGTCTGCTGACTTCTTACTTCTATCTCACATACTAAAATCAGGAGGGGAAATGTGCACCAAGTGACTCAGTCGCTACTGGCAGGGAAAATTTCTACCCAACGGACAGATGATGTACAAGGCACAGATGACCAGAGACGCTACAGAAATCAGAGACAGGAGATAGAACATATTAAACAAATTGCCTCACATCCGTCTGCGTTGCCTTATCATATTCTTAAATTACTTTGCAAACTCCCCACAGCAAACACCCTTCTCCTAAAATCATTTCCCTAAAGCACTAATGCATTTCAGAGAATATATTGTTATATTCTGGGGTGTTGCCATCACTGGCACAAATGCCACTGGAGCTTGCTCCTAAATGGGCTCACGTACTAATCACAAAACCCAGGCACCCTCTCCTGGAAGCGTGTTACAAACTGGGAATGCCAGACCCCTGCTGTAACACTCTCGTTCAGCCCCAAAGCCCTGCACAATGATGTAGATGATTTTTGCTGACTCACGTTGTCAGGTAGTTCCTTTCTGCTCCTTCTCAAGATATAATAGTGGTCAGAGCACTGGGACTGATGGCGTGCAGGGAAGAAAAAAAAATAAAAACAACCTTGGTCAGAAGAAAATTTAGTTTAAATTTTGTTAAGTAGTAATAAAGGCAAGACCCAGCGAAGTAGAAATTTGGGCCCAAACCTGTGCAAATTCTCTCAGTCTGCAGTTGTTTAGACTTACCAATCATTTACAAATGTAGGTTTGCCTATTTCTGCAAGTTCTAATCGGCTTCCTTCCCAACAGCCCAGTGCCTGGGCATAAGTCATATAATGAAACTAGCAGCTTTCAGAAGGAAAAATAAATTCCTACAACTTGCTACTAAGAAATCTCAAATCCAGGTCAACTCTAGTGGCTCAAACACCACAAAGAAACATCAATTTAAGTTCCATTTTTATTTTTTTCAAATTAATCTCCTGGTGTGGAAGGCCTGATTTCTAAGCTTTGAAAGACCCTGTTTGGGAGGAATTCTGCAGATGCTTTCCGAAGTCATCTTTTTAAAATGCCCAAAACTTTCCAAGCCAATTCCTCCACACCTTCAGCAAAATGCTTTGTTGGTTTCTTCTACCCTCTTTGCCAAGGTGAAGAGGAAAGGGGTGAGCCCTGGAGAAGGAAGGTGGTAGTGAGAAAAAGGACAACACTGGCAAAGGAAATAGAGATAATTCACATACAAACAAATTCCACCTAGAAATTAGAATCCTTCTATCAGAGCAGTGCAATCCTGGAGCAGGTTTTGGACAAGCTAATGGGAGCAAAGGCAAAACCGAAAGAAAATAACTAGCTTTCAAGCGAGTAGGTTTATGAATACAGTTTTAAAATACAGCTGCCTCAAAAATGACTGAGGAGAAACTTCCACCCTCGCACAGTTAATCCAAGTTTATATAATCCTAAAGACTTTCACAGAAAACGTCACTTAGCAATTTCAGCAGCTCTTTCATCAGCCACTCCCTCCAGCTCAGGACAAACTGATCCCAGCTGTACACATCCAGCCTAAGGAAGAAGCAATCTATCCTACTTACAACACAGCAAATTGCACTTCGGCCACCTCCTCTGGGACAGGCATTTAAGGCTAAGTAGCTTTCAGTTTCCTCCACGCTTTTTTCTTCTCATTCAACTGCACCCTTTCTCCGTGAGAACCAAATAACTACCTGAAATTTTCAGTCAACTTTAAAAAAAAACACCTAAATGCAACTTTTCAGAAATAATTAGATGTGACCAGGCTACCTAGTTGACCTGATGCAGTCAGATTCTCCAGAATATAAACTTTAATCACAGTGTTGTACCCTCCCAAGCCCAAGTACAATGCAAATATAAACGTCAGTCATAAACCACAGATGAGCAATATGTGCTTCTCTGTGCCAGCATTTGCTCGTTTGCTTTATTGCTCATGTCCAAGTCCACCACCAACTTAAAATGTCAACATTAACTATTTGACTGCCAATAACTTCAACAGATGCAATGTAGAAGGAGGTGAAAATAAATTATTTTTGAAAAATGGAAATAGAACAGTAATGCAGAAGGAAGAAAGTGGGGAAAGAAGACACTATTTAGAAAACGAATTATGACAATGATGACCATATGTTCCTACTGAATGATGAGCGTAACATTAGGGCACTGAATAAATTAAAATAACTAAAATGTTATTTTATGTTAGCAGGCAGACATGAAATCTGGTGGCTGCAAATTAATGCTAGAAAACCCAGTCTGGGGGGTTAAATATGTTACAGCGAAGCTAATTAACCATTAAAGCAGCTTGCCTATGGACAGGACTGGCTCCCTTAGCATCTTTGCTGCAGATAGGTTTATCTCTGCCAAAATGCCTCCGGCTGATGCACAGTTCATTTACAACAGCCTCTGCTCTGTGCTATGCTAGAGACCATCTTGGACAACTCCGAAAGGCCTGTGGCAGGGAGTATGTATTCCAGATAATTAGGAGAATATAGGCTGTGAGGGTCTGAGATCAGACCCTTCCCTGTGAAAATCAGTTTTCCTTGAAGCTGCTAAGAGAGCAGAGCAGTAAACGAGCCATTCCGACCGCGAGAGCACAGGCGACAGGGCCGTCCCGCGCGCTGGCTCCAGTATTTGTGCAATAAACCAGACTGGCAATCTGACATGGATTAAAACTAACTCAGATTTTCTCAAAAAAATTATTTTAATCCAGGTCGTTTTCCCACACTGGTTCTACACATCATCACTCGCAACGGCCGACAGATCCAGCGGCTCAACCACAGCAGAGAGGGGCAGGGGCAGGTATTTCAGCAGCAGAGCCAGTTCCTGCCGTTTTTAAGCCCTTCTGCAGCTACCACCGAGGGGGAAACTGGGAGCAGCCCAAGGGCTCACCACCACCAAACCAGAAGACATCCCCTCCTTTGGACTGTGCCTCCCTGTCACGTGTTAATGCACTTACCGGTCTCTAAGCCGAACCCATGCAACTCACTAATCCAGTAAAACAATGAGCAGGAAAAAAGCAGCTGGTATTTTTCTGTCAAGGTAGTGAGCTGAATCACCTCACCATGGGACTAAGGTGAGTGTCAGAGGCAGGACAAGGAGGTGTCCTTCTGACAGTAACAGGTAGATAGGTTAGCTCACCCACGTGCAACCCCTCCCTGCCTATAGGAATCAGGAAGACCAGGCTAAGGATCCCAACCTTTGGAGGATATATCGTGCTAATGCCACACCCAGCACAGGCTGCAAACAGGGAATGACAAAAATCTGGGCGATCTCCATCTGATCTTGGTGCCTGTGGGCTTAGGAGCGCCTGTGCCTTCTCTCAAACCGGCCTCTCACCCCATACTAAAATCAGAGGTCACCCCTGCTTGAGAGTACAAGCTGACTTTTGCCACTGCGTTTCTCAAACCCACCCCGAGGTGCAGTTCCAAGGGACTCATTCCCACACTATTTTAACCCACTCTTGGCTTTTAATCTCTTCTCCAGAGCCGTCAGCACAACAGTGGCTCACTGCCAGGAAAGGAAAAGCCGTCACTCCTGAATGGTGGGGACCAAGCCAGTGCAATTACCACAGCGGTACCACTTCCACATGCCTTTTTCTTCCTTGTGATTAAATTTTGGGAAAGCCTTTCAGCTGGTGTAAACTGGTGCTGCTGAATGCAGCCTGCAGAGCCAGGTTTATGTTGGCCGAGGTTCCAGCCTTTCTTTGTATTCATACAACAGAGTCAACAAGACCAGAAAATACCCTTCACAAACAGCTCCTGGGAGTACAAAAGCACTCAAGACTATACCAAACAGTTCCCTAAACTGAACTAGTAAGTCTCTGACCTGTTATTGTGAAGGTATAAACAAATATTTTTCTTTTAAACGGTGCTAAATGCCAAAGTATGATAAAGACTTTCCTCGGTTTAGGACTTGGAGATTAAATATGCCTCAAAAATGAAAACCAAGACCTTTTGCTCTGCACAACAAAATCCAAAGTACTTGAGTCAGTCAGTCTGAGCACATCGGAGAAATGTTCTCTTGTGGTAGAAGACGGAGGGCAACTCTGCCATGAGCACAGGAGTTCAGGGCTGATAAGAACTGAGCAAGAAATTCCCATCACGGCTTTGTCCACCGGCTGGTCTATGGCCACGCGATACCCAGCAGCCCAACACGTGCATAGGAAAGAGTCTGACACCGAGATTTTCCAGCCTTGCTTTTCCCAGAGGGGTACCGGAGTGGTCAGTGCTTTCACAGCAATCCCAGGCACACGAGTGGTGCTGGCCGCTGCGGGAGCAGGCAGCGCTTGGCAGCTCCGGCAACGCAGTTCTCCCCGGAGCATCCGTGAGCGATGGATGTGAAAACACCTGGAGCTCTCAAAGTGAATCGTCTTATATGAAGCAGGGAAACTCTATAATCATCTGATTTAGAAAGAAAAGTCACATGACTTAAGGTTTCTGTTTTAATATCTGAAAAGGTATATTTTAGTATTTTCCTCTGGCAATGCGTTTCAGCAAATTAGCTAGTACCCATTCGGTAGACCAGGAGACTTGTGCTAAAATGACTGCAGGAAGTGGGTGCCGTACGGAAAGAGGCAGGCATCTTTATCTTGGTATCGAGTGAAAGATGATGGATCTGCAGGTTCCAGAAATAGTTACAAAGCCGGGAACGGAAGAACAGGCAAGAACCAAATGTGAGATGGAAGGGAAATTCAGATTAGATTCTGGAAGACAATAAGAAGTCTGAACCAAGAACGAACTTCTTGTGGGGAGGTGGCAGTTAAAACACATTTGTCTCCTGGATAGTGTGACATTCTTCACTGCCAGGCCAAAGATGCAGGAAGGAAAAAAAAAATCCTCTGATTTCTACTTCACTCTACAGCCTGGGAAAGGGTTTGGACACGACATGGGCTAGACAGCAGAGCAGACAAAAATCAACTATTTTATCCAAGGCCTCAGTTCCTGAGGTGCAGAATGGGATAGCTCTTCTTTCCTTTTACATAGAGAAAGCGGTCATGAAAACAACTGAGGTGGACCTGGACCAAGGGATCTGAAGTCAAGCACTTGCCGCCTGCCAGCAAATCCCTGACAGATTAAAGTGCAGCCACTTAGGATCCTCCTCCCTTTCACCACAGTGAAAATTAGCTGTGCATTTTGGACACAGAAAACTGTTAGTCAACAGCTGGGCTGGAGAGAGGGTTCCCTGAGAGGCAGCCCCGAATCTCATGTAAAAATCCTCTGCAACCAGCCACATGGATTTATCTGCGCTTTCTGAAGCCATCTGTGCTCAGACAATAATTTATATAACCCAAATCTCATGTATTGCACTTGTTTAATGGAAAACCATAATAACAAAATGAAATGTTTTGTTTTGCTTTTAATTATGTAAGCCCAATGAAGAGTGTGGTATTTCCCAGAAGGTGGTAAGCTGTTCTGAGCAGACAACTGGAGAAAAATCAGAACTGTTGGATCAAACGGGATCAAAACCAGGTAATGACTGATGATCCAGACTAGCAGAGTTAAAGGGAACAACTTCAACTTGCACAAAAGTTACCATGTCAGCAGCTGTCACTCAAGGACCATTTATAGCAGAATCAGTTTTTATTCTTGCTTCTTTTAGAGCAATACATTGCCAACAAAGGAATGTCTGGAGTGAGGGAGCACTTGCCCATGCTCAGAACCTGGTTCTCCCTCTGCGATGCTTCCCTCCCAGTCCTAAAACACATGCTGAATGGATTTAACTATAGAATACACTACTCAAAAATTGTATTAGGGAGAGAGAATTGCCACTTCCTTGCCTAATTTCTGCAAACAATTTACTTTGAAGTCTTCCGTATTTTAGGAAGGCACAAACCGGAATACATTAAAATAATTGGAAATATAGTGTAAGCAAGCTTATTCCGCTCTCACAAAGATTTGCTATGTCCCCACTAGCAAACTGTCTGGAAGTTAAAGTTCTGCCTCTCTCACTTTCCAAGCTACAGAACCGTTTAATCTCCCACCCTAAAATGCAAAGCAGAATGGGAAATGTGAGCAATGTATCACACTGTGTGCATTATTTTAAGTATCTATTAATGCATGTAGGTCGTGGGGAGTTAGAACTGTGAAAGCAAAAATTCAGTCTTCTGAAAAACAATAATGCAGGATACAGATGTTGCTGCAATTAATTATGACTCTTAATATATTAATCAATGACATTTGACACTTGCAACATTTAGAATAGTAAGAATCCATATCTAAGGAGCTCAAATGTAAATTAGAAATGCAAATTATGATGGACTAGAAACCAAAGAAAGCCATGGAGATTTGCATGGCAAGCAGGTAATATAATTTGTTCAATGTTCATAACGTAATTATATTTTATAGACTTTACTTTTTTGGGTGGGGGGAGGGGGATGAGAAGTAAGTTAGGAAAAAAGAGAAGCAATTAGTAGTGAAAATAAAAAAGAAGTTACAAGAACTGATTTGAAGGAGAAGAAAAATGTTTGGCCCTAAGAGGGAATGCTGATATTTCAATCAACAAGCTAAGTATAACATAGCCGCGAGAAAAATGAAGTAGGCAAACCAGAAAGATCACCAAGGCTGGAAAAGTAAATACACTGAATTTCTATATTTAGGGAGCTGACATTTTTGCTCCTGACCAGATGTCACAAGCTGCTGCTAGTTAAAAGATGTTGCTGATCACAGTATACGTAAGCAGGACTACCTGTGACTGCAGGTCACAAGCCTGTACATCCCACTGTAGCTTCAGAAGACAGCCAGATGGCATAAAAAGCAAGAAGTCAGATCACTGCCCTTCCAAGTAAGTTTTGCCCTTGACTTCCAGATCAGACTGAGCAGGCAAGAGGGGCGCAGACACTCAAACACCAGCCTACAGAGAGGAATCACCGCGTGCACTTGCTCCCCTGCCTCCCAGCGCCCAGCAAAGGGGTGCTGACCCTGCACCCTTATTCAGTGTTCTTCAACAACTGCTGCTGTATTGCCCTTGAAATCCACATATCCTTTCCCCCCTCTCCCTGCAAGCACCGTGGGTCCCACACTTTTACTCTTTCAGCGCTCTGACCTTCCCCACACCAGATGTTCCCACCTTCTCCACAGGATTCCACACACCCCACACAACCATTTCAGGCCATTATGTCTTTCAAAGACAGTAAAACTTTCCAAACAGAACAAACACTCCAGTGCATTCCCAGGGCACGTGAAGGGCACTTCCACACCCACATGTTCTCTCGGAGAGTATCATGCACCACCCAAGACAACATCACTGCTTACCACGCTCTCGCGTAACACATCTAAACTCCTTTCTCTGTACCCACTGCTGTACAGAGCTTTCCTGGCTCCTACACTCCTCCATGCCAACAGAAACCCAGGCACAAGCCTCTCGAGCACTATCATCTCCATATTGCCACAGGGAGGAACTAGGCAGGTCCTCCAGAAGCTCTGTGCTTCCCTCCACCACTAAGACCCTTTCTTACACAGCCCTCAACACTAGACTATTCAGGAAAACATGCAAGGATCTCTAAATTAAGCAGGCATGGGATACTCCGGCCCCACGCTCACTCTTCTTCAACGGTCAGAATGCTTAACTCTAGAGACATGACGTTTTCAATCCTTCTGTTCCTAAATTTGGTAAGTTTACCAATTAAAGCCTTGAACATTCTTATCCAGGCAAAAGCCCACGTACGCTCTTTTTTATAACATTCCCTCATTCTTGACCTCAACATCTTCCAGTGTCAGTGAATTCCGTCACCCAATTACGCATTGTATGAAAATAATCTTTGCATCTATTTGGCAACTTTTAACTTAACTGAATGTCCCTCTCCCTATGTTACAACATATAAAAAGGGAGCTCACAATCTGTCTTCTCTGTGGCACTATCGTTGTTTTTTCCCTCCTCTCTTACTCATCTCTTTTTCCAAGTAGCAATCCTAGTCTTCTCAATCTGTTGCCATATATTCGTTTTCCTAAGCTCCCGGTGTACGCAGACCCAGGCTTTTTGGTTGCCGCTAAAACGCGGACAAAGTTTTGCTAAAGCAAACACACCCTGGAGGAACTGAGTGGCAATGAGTACCTTAAGCAGGTATTTCCTGCCATCCCCTAGGGTTGTAGTCCCAGAGCAAGAAGCCCATGTCCCTGGGAAGGGCACAAGCAGAGCCCAGCATTCACGTCCCCATGTCCCTTCCACCCAAGCAAAAGCTCCACCCTTTCTTCTCCTCTAACAGTGCAGGGTTTTCCCCCTTCTCTTCCCACTTTCTCAACTCCCACCTTGGCTTCCTCCTCAAAACATGTATCTTCTGGGGTTTTTTATCCTATTTCAACTCATCTCACGTAACTTTCCAATAAAGGGGTCTTCCTTCTGAAACCTCGAAAGACAGCAGGGGTTTCCTGCTGAAACCTTGAAAACTTATCTCCCTTCTTCTCAGCCTACGTACACATCTGAAAGCTGCAAAACCACCAAAACAGCTGAATAAATCTTACCGCGCCTCTGAACTTCATGTTTGCCTCCCGCCAGCTCCCGCAGCGCTTGCAGAGACTTAGTTTACGCTGCTGCAAAAAGCAGGAATCTGAGGACAAGTTCTCTCTTCTGTCAGTTGCCTGCCTTTTTTTTTTTTTTTTCATGACATTTTCAGTGCAGTCAGAACTCCCTCCCTCCCACTGGCTCCTACTGGAGCATCCTGGGGAGGGCGTTTTAAGAGCGGGAGAGTAACTCTCCTCCCCTCCCAGCGAGGAGAGACAGACGTGCACAGCACAAGAGAGGCAGTCCAAGAGAAGTCAGCTGTCCTCTGACTGTGGAGTCCCTACTGCCCAATGACAGGGAAAAAAACGGAAAGAAAAGTAATCACAGGCGCTGGAAAACCTGGTGCAGAGCCCAACACACAAAACCACAGCAAACAGGACAGGAAGCGGTATGTTCCGTTACGGCAAGGTTTTGCACTGAAACAGCAGCAGCAAGAGGGATCCCCAAACCCACTCCCAGCTCACCCCAACCGCAGCAAAACCTCCCGGGCTTACAATTACACTTGTAGTCACTTCTCACAGCAAAGCAAGGGACCACAGAGTCCAGGGGTAAGACAGGTTGCCTTGTCTGCCCTCCCAAGGACTTAGAATACTGGCCAGCATCCACTCTATATGGAGCTCCCCGAGGCCCTCATCACCAAATAACCTGCACGACCACGTAAGAACCTTCCTAGCAGGACACAGTCAAGCCACTGTTGCCCTTAGACGCCAACCCTTGCAAACAGAAGTAGCACATTTAGCTGTCTCTGAGGCCATCGGGTTTGGTCTCACACAACAAAATTAATGGCCATAGCTACACCATAAGTGTGGGGAAAAACCCCCGCCCCCCAGAGACATGGGCATTCCGACAAACACCAAAATGTATATGCAGCCTTTGCTAGCCTTAGGTGGAAAGTGAAAGGATGAGAGGCAATGGACACAAGCTAGAAGAAGGAAAATTCCAGTGAGATATTGGGAAATTTTTTTCACAATGAGTGCTGCCAAATACTGGAACAGGGGCCCCAAGAAGTTGTGAAACTCCATCCTAGAAGATATTTAAGACTCAACCTGACAATGCCTGAGCAACCTGACCTAAACTGGCCCTGCTTGGAAGTGGGGTTGGACTAGAGATCTCCACAGGTCCCTTCCAATCTAAAATTATTCTATTATTCTAGTAATTATTTTGCTCCGCAATGATCTAAGCTATGTGTCCATCCCAAAACAAATTACAGATACAGCAAATAAATCTGTAGATCTGCTACAGATAGCACATTGCTCTGGCACATAGCCCAGCCAAAGTATACCACTCTCGAGGTATTTCAGGTCACAAGTAGTTCACACTATGAGTGTGCAAAGCTGCTGCCTGGCACCTGCACTGGGGGCCAGGCAGACCCTGAAGGAGAGGAATTCCGCCCTGAGCCAGAGGACCTTCCATTTCCAAGCATCAGCGACTAAAACATTAGTCAGCCGTTTGATCTGACTTGTGGCAGCTAATGAAGATAATGGTTTTCTGTCTGCACGTCTCCCAACACAGATAATCACAATCTGCACAAAGCATATTGCCACCCATTTCTCCTCTATACTACCCTCCTAACGGATCCCTCTCCAAGTCATCTGTAATATGGGACTCTACAATTAGCCAAGAGCACGGCAAACAGCTACAAATGAGATGCAGGTTTAGCCACACCGTACAAGGCACCACCCACACCTCTCAACTTACACCTGCAGTTAGGAGGTCTCAAACTTCGTGAAACACTATAAACTCGTCAGCTGAATTCTCAGAGGTCGTTTGCTTAAAATGCCTGCCATCGCATCTGCACTCAGCAAACATCAGCCTGATCCAAACACCTGATTTTCCACGAGAACCTTATCAAAATTAATGGGAACGCAATCTTTCCTGCTGTGCATCATCTTGTGAAAAGAGACCGCTGCAGACTCTCTTGCATCTGTTCAAATGCTTCAGAAATTTAGGTATCACACTGAAGCGACTATCACACTGAATGTCAGCTACCACGACCAGTTCACTACCATACGCAGGTGAGCAGAGGTGGCAAACTGAATAACGCCCTTTTGTCTTCATAAAACTCTTTTGGAGGATATTTTCTTTTTTTCTGAGGTGGGAAGGCTTTTCTCATGATCACAGGATAAGAGAAGAAAGCAGAAATAAACCAATTCTCTTTCTCTAATAGCTTTTTTAGGCGTATTAGTCTCAGATCAGATGTGACTACAGGCAGCATGCAGTGCTACGGAGTAAGCTCTGCTCATATCTGCCCAGAGCCAACACTTACAAGCATCTCAGTTGTTTGAATCCATTTCCAGTGGTCCCTCATGGCAGTCATCACTCAAGTTTTGCAGCACCAAAAAGCAGGTTCTCTAACCACTGAACATGCAGAGCCATGAAATCATTCCCAAGCTTGACTGCTGCTGTTTCATGGCTGGCACTATCTGAAGTCATCTCTGCTTAAAGAAGGTTGTTGCTTTTTCTTTTTATCAAAATGCATAATTTTCAAATTCTATTACGGAAAGGGTAAAGTCGAGCTTTAAAGTAAAAAGATTTAAATCAAAAAGCTACTTGCTTTACTTTAAAGCTTTTTAAAATAAAATGAGACACTGCATGGCCACTACCCAGCTCGCAGGCTATTTAAAACCCAAGAAATGTAGTAGATGTCAGTGGTTCGGTGCAGCACTCCTCTCTAATTAGCTCTGACCCAAGGCATTGATTCCAGAGATCCTGCACTGCAGTGGATGTCATTCATCACAGGAAGAAAGCGCCAGCGGTTACAAGGATTTGTGATGAAGCTTGGGTAATGCTTCTGAAGAGAGCTGCGGTGGCACCAGCTCTTCTGCCCTCCATTTTGAAACATCATTCATAGTACCTCTCAATTCTTGCACAACTATTTGGCATGATTTTTATTCACTTCTTACCGTCCATCAACTGAGGAGTTTGGTGAATTAATAACAGAGGCAGCCTCAGGACATATTTCAGAGGTGGGTTTAGCCCTGGTCTATTTCAGAGCATTGAAAGAAACAGACAATGTTCCAAAGCCCAGCTTGGTGCAGGAGCACAGACAAATCAAAGGTGATCTAAGCTACATTTCCCAAATGGAGCCACATTAGCCATTACTGAATCACAACAGCGAGCCCTGAGCCAGGAGGTTTCCAACTGTAATTAGAGCTGTAGCCTGGCGGCTCCAATTCTTCAGGAGGAGAACGTCAGTTCTTTATCATGATTTCTCAAATCTGTCTAGTTGTAGCCAAACAACGGAGTCAATAAAAATATGTTACGATTTTAAGGTATGTGTTAGCACAGAGTTGTCTTCACATTAACAACTTCACCTTTCTCCTAGTTTACACCTCCTAACCCTTCTCATAACACATCACTAAAAATGCCACGTAAGAGAATGTATGAGCCCAATATTCAGATGTACTTTTTTCAATTAAACCCCACCACATTTCCCTTGACTTTTTTTATGCAAGAGAACCCTTGTATTTATTTATTCACTGCGAAGATCTTTACTCAAAATGTTTCTTTTCTGTGGTCAGACTCCTGCCCAGCTCTTGGCAGGGCAAACACCCCTGTGCGTGGATTAGCCTAAATTGGGAGGAGAAAAAAAAAGTAATTGGAAAGCAGAGATAACCAGCATAATTTTGATTTAAAAGATCTTGATGCTGAACTATTAAGGTGATAAAACCGGGCTCTTCCTTTCCAGCAACAGAGCCCAGCCCTTGTCTGTGATTTCTGCTGAGGATGGCTGGCTAGGTCTGTATCACTAGTACAGGCAACTACAGGCAGAGGTATGAATCAAGTTTTCCAGGCCTCGCCAGTTTGAAGTGACTCATACAAATCCTGGATTAGAGCACTGGGATTGCTCTGCTTGTTGCTGATAAGCTGCTGATTCCCTGCATACAATTTCACATTCAAAGCAAGGGGACTGGAAACCTTTCCTGTCAGCCCTGCTCCGACGGGCTCACAGAGCCGTGCGGGACTTGCTAAGCTGCACCCCCAAGCAGTGGTTCTGCTGAAAAAGGGAGTTTGGCCCCATGCAATCGGCATCAGCAAACCAGTCTGCCCCTCTGCTGTGCAGATTCCACTGCACAATATAAATCCGGAGGTAAGAGACGCTGGCTCGGGTTTATGCTATTCAAAAATCAATATGGATTGCACCTACGTTATTCCAAAAGCAAGAGACGTCAAGTTCATCTATCAATGCAGATCTTTTTTTTTCTGGATTTTTATAATATTCATTACTTCTGCCTTGCAAAAGCACTACAGAATAACACACATTCCATAATTAGAAAGCACTTGGCAAAGATACCATGGGAAACAAACCACCCTAAACAGGCCAGGAATTTGACAGCCTTTCCTCTTGCAGGTCAGAGGAACGTCTTAAAAAATAGAAATGTCTTTAACCTATCACATGTGTCCTGCTGTCCAGACTATACTAATCTAAAACTGATTAAAATGTCTCACATTCCTAAGACGCCCTATAGCAGCAACTGGACATTCTGATGGACATTTGGCCCATTACTTAGCAAAAAAGGCCTGTTCCAGCAGAGGATGAACATCTGACTGCATGGTAACTGGATAAATCAAAGCCCTGCCAAAGAAGCAACATTAAATGTTGTAACAGGCTGGATAATGAGACAGAACCGCTTCCCCAGGCCTCTGCTAAGGATTTTCTGTTTTCTACCCTCTTTTTGTTTGTATTAATGTGTCTCCTCATTCCCCAGGCAGAGAGTAGCCAGTTGTCCCCCAAACAAGTAGTTAGGAACAGAAGCCTGGGCACAGGACGTTGGTCCCTGGAGACACAACATTCCTGGTCAATTATGAAACTGCACACCTATAAAAGTTAAATCAAAAGCCCATTATACTCACTCAAAAGGTGTCTCAAGATGGTGAAGTTCCTTAATTTTACTGCAAACTTCATGACATCATCATGAGTTCTCCGAATTCTCCGATTCTGTGTGAATGTGTTTGCACAATTATAGACAAAAGCTTAAAAACATGATAGGTGTGGCCAAAAGGGTTCAAAAACCAGAAGACAAAGAATATTTAAATTATTATTTTGGATTCTAATTTATGCTTTGTAATGCCTAAAACTGTCAATACTGGTTTTGTTTGTTTCAAGAAAGCTTCAACAGTGAGAACACTAAACACCTCTTCTTCCCAAGCTCAGTCTTTCACAAACAAACAAGAGTATTACAAAAAAATGTAATATTACAAAAAATGAAGATGGAGACACACAGCTGTCCTTGTACTCCTATACTTCCTCTGTAAGTGCTATTCACTATTTTGATACCTCTGATGATAGATGTGTTTGAGAAACGGCAGATTATGTGCAGCACTCATATTTAGTTATGGCTCCCGCACACGCACAATAATTCTGCGTCTGTGACGTGAGTGGAAACCAAAACTGGGTTAATCTAACAAATTAAGATAAATTTGCCTTGTTGTTGCTCTCTGCTGAATGAGCGAAACAGAAATGGATGACTGGCTTTGACAGTGACCGTCAGAACAAAGTCCCACTTTATAATTACCAGATGCCCTTAATATGATGCCAGTTTGTCTCACGCATGTGGCTACTCTCCATCCCGCTCTCGTGCTGCCCTGTGCTGTGGCTCTGTTGGCTGTTTCACAGGACTGCAAGACAGTCGCCTCTTCAGCTGATTTTACAAACACATGCCGAATCCAGCAGTAATTGTTGAACTGACTTCAATAGCAAAGAGTTTAAAAACAACAGTTAATTCCGTTTGATTGCTTTGCCCTTACTTTGATACGATCATTTTAAGCAGCTCCCCTGCAGAGTGTGTGGCAAGAACAAGTAGAGCCGTTTTGACGGAGCTGTTAATACAAACAGCCTGACTCAGTTCAGCTGATGTGCATTCCTCCCTACTGACTTTCCAAACAGTCACTCCCAGTGGCAGGACCTACATCTTCCTTTTAAGGGGAAAAAATGTTTCCACAGGAAAAATTAAGTGTTCAAAGCCTGTGCATATCTCTGTGCTTTCAGTGACCAATCTCTCCTTTAAAAACACATTCTTGTTGCATGTAAAACAAAACCTTCTCCCTCCTTAATATATAATTGTTCCTCTTTTTTAACCCAGCCGTTAGTTTTCTATTGATACCCTGGCAGACCCAGGTGAAATATCCTACTGGCACTATTTTTCACGCAAGTCAACATGAGAAAGACAATTTGTTTTCCAACCAAATCTGAGAGAGGAAAAACATGGCTGAAAAAGAAAAGGCAGAATTTACAGGCTGCTTCACAGCGCACGTTGGTGACTGACAGTTCCTATTCCTCCAATAATTTTTTTTCTGCAATTCTGAAATGGAGCTTAGGGTTAGAACAGGATTACAACGGGAAAGCATATTGTAACAAAAACTTCTTGTTCTATCGACACTAGATAAGGAAAGAGTGAACACTGGTGATTTGCCTGCATGTTAGATGAAGGAAACAGGATTTCCCTCTGCTACTCCCTGAGCAAAGATCCCAAGGAAATGTTTCTAATAATAGGAAATTACTATATAAGGCCAGATCAGCACTAAACTGTTTGCAGTCTGGAAAAGAAGAACATGCAAGAGTAGTGAGGAGGGACACAACTGGCAGAGCAGGGCTCTTCACGCATCAGCCCTCACCAGCATGTGGTTCTTCTCCGTAGAGAGGGGCAGCACTTCACTCCTCTCTCCGGAGCAGAGAGGGGCCTCTCCCACAGTCCCACATCGAAAACTAAATGTCCAGATTAGAGCTGCTATGTCCTTTTTCTATTATGCCCTTGCTTTTCTTCATGGGAGGAAAAAGCAGAACAGACTTCTAAATCTACAAAACTGCACCTGCAAAGCGGGGCTGAGCACATCTCTGATATGGAAAGGGCAGGAAAAGACAGCCCCATCCTGAAGCATGACGTGGCCAGTGTTAATGCACAAGGAAGGCTGACAGCTTCCCTGCCTGCCCTTCCCAGGCAGCAGACCCATGGAGCACAAGTGTTTGCTGCTGCGTTTGGTCAATCGGACAGCTCTCTTACTCGTTTTATTTCAAACTGTAAAGACGTTGGGCACCTGTGGAAGGAGTCATTTGCCTTCATTTTCAAAATGTTCCCACGCAACTGTACGTATTAATGTCTCACAGGCCAACAGTTTTAGCAGCAGCTGCATTTTAAGTACAACAAGCTGTGTGTGTCCCAGCAAAACTGCCAGACTGACTTCTGTCTGGGGCGGTCAGCGCAGCTCCAGCGCACACTTCCACCATCGTTTCAACAGGCACAAAACCTGCAAGCCCAGTTAAAGACATATTTTCCTCCTTCTTATACAAACGACAGGGAGTTCCTACAACAATGCTCACAAAGATCTCGTCTGGATAAAGTGATATAACTGGAACATTTCCCTGTGATCCGCGGTGAGGGGTATCTTTCCATCTCTGCTTTTGTCTTTGGATAAGGCCAGAAGCTCTCGTCTCCCAGCGCAGAGAAGCTTGCTGAGCAAACGCAGTCCGACACAGTCCCATAGCTGCCATGGAAATGAGTACAATATACATTCCTAGACAGGTTTATCACCCAGACTTTTTTTTTTTCCCTGACAGCAATAGATGTTTGTGACCCAAAACGTACAAATAATTTTGCATCCGTAGCCCTGCTGCCTCCTGCCTGTCTTCCGCCTACAAATGCAGCCCCTGCAGAGTTACGCAGCTTCTAGCGGAACTTGAGGCCAAATCCCAGCCAAGATTCTCAGCGTGTTAGCTGCTAAGACCTCCTTGAGCTGAAATGGTCAGTTTGCCACAGCAAAATTAGGCTGAGAGCCTTAGAAAAAACAAGCAAGGCTGTCCTTAGGAAAGGCTCATTGGTGAGACCGTAAGGCAGAGTTTTGACAGCAGAAGCACTCTTCTACGTCGTAGCATCAGGAGCTTCACTGTCCCAACGAGAACACGGCTGAGATTCACCATTTCCTGTACTGTTCCAGAGGATTGCTCCAGTGTAACCAGGCTCTCAGGTATGTTCTTCACCAGTTGCTCATACCTTGTCCCCACACTACCCGGCCAGAAAAGGGTGTGCACTCAAGGGTGTGTTAAGCTTTCCAGGGCATATACCAATTCTGTCCCAAGAGGATGTTTCATATTTAGCTTATCTTTAGGGACATCTTGATTTCTGCGGATTCTTCAACTGACCTTTAATTTTTGTCCAATTAGATATTTCATATTCTTGCCCGCACTGTGAGGGGAAAAACAGGTGCAGGCAACAGGCAGTTTTTTTTCAGAACCCGTGAACATAAGTGGTTATGTTCTTATGACCCTCAGAGGAAAACAACTACAAGAAAGCATTTTAGATTAAATACCCTTATGCCTCTTTTCTCATGTAATAACTGCTACAGAACAATTATAAAGCAATTCAGAAAGACGGCCTTTGCTAGTATTGCTTGTGGTCGGTGGTATCATAAAGTTAATTAATTTTGGAAAAAAACAATGTTTTGGGAACTAGCTCCCTGTGCATCTAAGTCAGTACAAAGTCTCAACTTTAAGCCTGAGCCCTAACATTGTTGTCTTCTCTACTTCTTTTTCCTACCAAGTCAAAAGACGCAGTCAATAAGTTGTTTGTTCAGTTTCAAAAAGTCTGCTCTGGGAGAAATAAGGTACTTTTCTTGGCTCTAAAAAGTGAGAAGAATCACAAGTATGAGACTAGAAATCTGGAAGCAGAGACCAACTGTCCCTACTAATGTTATATTGATCAGATCCCAAGTTCCCTCCAGCTTTTTATAAGAATTTGCCACTAATGATAATCATAAAATTCTTCTCTAAATATAGGAATTGTCTGTTTAGAACTGCTGACAGCAAAACAGTGAGTTTAAGCTGCTTTATGGGTGGGTAACCTACTTCTTTTAGCGGGTTACATCTGAAACCTATGGAAGGCTATCTGAATGACATTACTCTTACTTGTGTCAACATTTTCATATCATTTTACAGAAATCCAAGTAACAGATTTATCTACTATATCAGACTGCTTTATAGGAAACAACTAAACTTGACTGACTTGTCCTACATTGTCCTTTTTTCTTTTAATTGACAACTTTCATCAATGCAGATTGTGTTAAAACAAGCCACACCCAAAACCAGACCATTTGGTACTGTGAAAATAGTTTTAAAAGGAAATACCTCCCTCCAAAATAGCCAAATTACATTGTTTCTTTTAGTTCAAGTGAAGCTTTTCCTTTTCATAAAGTCTGAATAAAGCTATTGTTGAACTCCTAGTTTGCTGTCAAAACCATGAACTTTTCTGCTATGGGGAGACTGGAGCACAAGTAATATCTAGATGTTAGTATATTCAAGCTTCCAATGTCAGAAAAATAAAGGCCAAACAGCTGAAAATTTCCTGAAAAGCACAGCGTAGAGGATCACATACAGAATATGTTTCCTGAAATGCTGCTGGTTTTTTTTAAACAAAATAGCTTGTACATGAGTGATGCCCCAACAGTTACTCCTACTCCCCGCTCCCGTTAGTGTAATAACAAAATCTCTAGCATGGAAAGTTTATAGTAGCATAAAGATGTATATATCATATAATAACGGCGTATATGAATTTGTACCCCAAATTCAGGGATGTTGCTCATAGCAACATTTCTTATTGGCACAATGGCATCTGTCACAGGTTTGTTCCACGTAACATCTACGGGTTCCCTAAGGAAAAAGAACACCACACCAATCCGCGAGTATTCTTGCGACATTTCATTCTGATGCCAGAAGCGGGTGATACCTGGGAGAAACGAGTTCTTATTTTCCTTCTGGGTGTGACTCTTTTTTAATGCAAACTTAGCAATGCTGTAAGCAAACAACAAACTACAAAGCGGGGCCAAGTTCTGTAAGTCCAGAAAAAAGGCACATTCAATGCTTTAAGCAAGTACTTTTAATTTGGTGATTTATAAGCGTGGAGTTTACAGGCAAAATTTGTACTTCCACCACTTTTTTTTTCCCCCCCCTCTGTCCCAAACTGACTCTGTTGGCCTAAGGCAGGCAGTTATTTTGGGACAGTGAAAAGTTATAAATAAGTTCTAATAAAACTATTAGGAACACATATGGTACTGAACTTCTTTCAAACCCTTCTTTGTAGGGGAACAAAGAGCATTTGACATTTATTGTGATGGCATAAGTCCCCTATGAAAAGTTTAAAGAAAGAGTTTCAACAACAGTCTGGAGTAAAACTAGATCACGAACCCAAAATAAGAATACCCAATGATCTGTAGAAATTCCAGATTATGCTAAAAGAATTGGCCTAAGCAGTTTCCAAAAGCAGACGAAAGAAAAGTAGACGCACAGTGCAGACTGGCTATCTGGCAGCGTGTCAGACTTGAGGCCTGGCAACCAGCGGGAGCACGTGGGCAGATGATATTGCAGCTGGCGTATGTCTGAACTGCTTCCCTTTACCCTGCCTATTCGGTTGCTTCTGAAAAAGAGGGTAAAAGCCACCAGATGAAGGGTATTGTCTGAGGTAATCTCCTTCTGACCAGTCTGACAGTACCCCAAAGATCCCACAGTGAACAGAGTCTTTAATATTTTTGTGAATTACAAACATTTTAATCCTAAAATAGATATATCCTCTGCCATCATGTTGGCAGAAGTATTCCAAGATGCCTGGAAAATACAGACATCATTTCAGAAGGGCATCCCACATGCACCGGCATCAGCTTGCGCTCATCAAATGATCCAGAATATTGTTTTCCAACATTTTAAAAATTGATACTCCTATTGAATCAAAACTACATTAAATCAAGGGGGGGGGGGGGTTGAAGAAAAAGAAGTAGAAATCACTCTGAAGTTAAAAAAATAAAAAATAAAAAAAGTCACTGGCTTGCAATTTCACAAGCACCCTTTAAAGTATAAGGAGTATCTCCTCTCCAAGACATGGCTTCAACTCCCTGCTCACTCAGGACAACTACACTATCCTGCTCACGGCATTTTCAAAATTTTCTGCATTATCAGGGACATAGTTTTAATCAAAAACAAAGACAAAATACACACTAAAGAATAATCAAGGAGCTCATTCCTTTGTGGTTCTCAGGAATGCATGTTCCACATGTGGATAAACATAGGCCTGTGCAGTGAATGGAAACATTCATTCCCCAGCTGTGGCCAGGTCCAAATCTTTTCTCTCTCTCTCTCTCTGATTTACTTATAGTCCTGCATTGGGTGGTTGAAAAACTACATAAATCCCACTGAGGCAGGTAAAATCAGTAGTCACAGGCAGGCCCAAAAATCTTCCTATTGACTCTTTACTTCTACCATATCAAAGAAACATTCTGGGCTGTGACCTCCAACTCAAACAAGAGATCCTGAAGGAATTCACAGCTCCCGTTACTTGGGTATAATCAGCTGGTTGTGACATTAACAGAAGTACCAACTGTTCCACAGCTTTCTGTTCTCCATTACAAGATGAAGACCAGACCTAATAATGAGAGACAGGAAAGGAGAAGCATCCACGTGTGCTGATGCAGACAATGAGCACATCCTCAAAAGAGTGAAAGGTATCCTTCTGCCTTGAGTCCGCCAGTGCGTAGGTGGGAGTCCTTTCCACATAAGGCCACATCCTGCTAGAAGTGCATGGAGATCTCATGGAGGTTGGGTATCTTTTGATCTTTTGTTCCGATGCTGTCTGAGCAAACCCTACTGTCCATGGCAGCTAGGATGATGACAGGAACTGGGAAAGTCTCATCCCACTGGGAAGGAAACGCTTTCCTCTGCTTCACAGAATCATAGAATGTTAAGGGTTAGCAGGGACCTCTAGAGATCGTCTGGTCCAGCCCCCCTGCCAGAGCAGGTTCGCCTACAGCAGGTGGCACAGGATGGCGTCCAGGTGGGTTCTGAATGTCTCCAGGGTCGGAGACTCCACCACCTCTCTGGGCAGCCTCTTCTAGTGCTCTGCCACCCTCAAAGGAAAGAAGTTCTTCCTTGTATTGAGATGGAACTTCCTACATTCGAGTTATTCTATTCAACAGACATAGATTCTGTAGTGAGTGATGCAGGGCCATGAGGGAATCTGAGCTCCAACCTGAAAGAAGGGTCCAAGAGTCTCAAGAATAGGTATCTCCCATGGAAAACTCAACACATGGTATCAAAAGCCTATAAGGTAAGAAATACATACAAAACATAGGCAGCACCTTTGGTTCCTTGCCTTAAATTTTCTAACAGCTCTCAGATATTGCCAGGGCAGCTTCATTTGCTATTGTGGCAACAACACGAGCCCGGCCATAGCCACTGTACAATAATGAGAGGAGACTGCAAAAAGATGGGAGTTGCTACAGTGCACACGGCAGGCCCTAGATTAACCCTGCTTCACTGAGGTCAGTGGGAGCTCTGCCATCAGCTGCAGTTGTGTTGGAGTAC
The DNA here is from genome assembly GCA_013398295.1 of Chionis minor. NCBI lineage: Eukaryota > Metazoa > Chordata > Aves > Charadriiformes > Chionidae > Chionis > Chionis minor. The sequence goes on along the minus strand of VZSF01009418.1, from coordinate 102,908 downwards.
ACCTGTGGCAGGGAAAAAAGCTAAGCTCTTAAATCACCTAAAGAAAAAGAAAAGCATCAAAACTCGAGGGTTTGTTTCAGGAGCTATTGTTCGTATGGCTGAACTAAACAAACAGAGGGACACAGGGAAGTTCATCACTGTAAATTATTGATCCACTGCTTTCTAGACATTGAAACTGGTAATTAAACAAATGGTAAAAAGATACTTCATCAATTATAGAGGTGTCACTTTAAATTACACTTGCTGCGGGATGAATAAAACACAGAGGTTAAATGCATGGGTACTTCCTCATGCCAGTTCTTGTTCAAAATCCTCACTAACCACTGATGCTAATTCTCCCATATCGCTGCTTCAGAGCTGCCTGCTCTTTGCGCGTTAAGCCAGATAAGGGGAAATGAGTGCTTTTGTTTCACCAATCTTTGTTCACACGGTGTCCAGAAAGCACAGCCCATGGTCAAGACAGAGGATTTGGAACCGAGACTAGTGGGATCCCTTTTCTGCTCAACATGATTAGTTATATGGCCGTAAGTCAAGGCCACAGCCCCTGTGAAAACAGCCCTCCCTCAGAAATCAGACACACACAAAAAAGTTTTGTCTACTAACAGCCAGTTGTGAAATCTGTGAAGTACTGGGCAGACATTTGATACTGGTAGGTCTTCTGGGTTTTAGAAAATATATACATGTACACACCCTCCACAACCTAAAATAATACTGGCAAGCTGCTGCTGAAGCAATATGATGATTACAAAGATACCCTTTTAAGCAAAATCATGTCACAACCCTAATGACTACTCAAATTTGATTTATGATAAATTTTTATACCCGGGTGCACGTCTTACTGCATCTCAAAGCTATCTCAATTTCATAAGTTAAATATTATATGAATGTAAAAATATCCTTGCTCTAATACTCATTTCGAAAGAAAAACAACATCCAAAGAAGAGCTTGGCCATCTTGCAATTACTGGCACAGACGCTCTCTAGAACCATTACTGCATCTCTCAAATAGGTTTCACTCCGGGAAAGCATTTATTGAAGGCTGAGTTCATCAATTGATTGAGATAGGTCAGGGAGTATAAATATTCTAAGTGAAAGACTGCATATGCAGCATAAGCAGACAGCTTAAAAGTGCATGCAAAATACCCTAACAGGTGGATGCAGTTGGCATCTTTCACTGAGCAGAAGCGGCAGTGAAGCAATAATGCTAGGAGGCAAGAGCAGGGAAACAAGTTGCTGGTGGAGCCGGAAAGATCCTAGAAGTCAAAGAACTCGTGCTTGCCATGGTGAAGTGGGGGAGAAGTGAAGGGAGACCCAGGTGGGAGTTCAGAGAGGAAAGAGAGAGCCCAAGGTGATGAACTGCGCAAATATGCTGTGGGAGCTGGAGATGAATGCATCATCAGCTGACAGAAATATTCAAAGTGGGAGATGAAGGCTGGACAATAGAATTTTTGTGAAGGAAAGAGCACCAGCTCTTGGTCGGGGGACAAAAGAATCAAAAGGCTGGGATGACTCTCCCTACCGCTCCCCAAATAATGAGGCTGAAGCGCAAGGAGAGCAAGCTCTGCTGTGGGCCTGATGCCAATTGCTCTATGGAGTTTTCCGTGCCTGTTCTAAGGAGCGTTACACAACGTAAGGCTTTATTCATAAGTGCCTGCTGGCATCCTGTGTATACAACAGCTCCTACCAGCAGAACAGTATTTGTGGGAAATGTTAGGAAGAGTGTCTTAATAGAGATAAAGCCTTTGAGTTGCAGACGAAGCTGCCAGTCCTCATTTCCAGCTTGTCAGAGCAAGTCCTTCTTGAAGTCAGCAGCCTGGAATGAAGAGAATCTGGCATTTGTGCATGTATGTATGGTTCAGACAGTCAGGGCGGAGCGGCTGACTTTAATCATACTTTCCACAATGCGGGGGGGGGGAGTGGGAGTGGCAAAGTACAGTGATGGGCGTTATCTCCTACATATTCACAAATTCCTCTTCTTTGCCTTTGTATTTTAAGCCTGACCCCCTTTCCTGCTTCCACAAGCCCCTAGAGGAGGAGGAAGGGTGAGCACACAGAACTGGAATGTGAGAGTCCTTCGCATTCTCGGGATTCCTAGTGTCTGTGAAAGGCAGCGCAAAGGCAGCACACACTTGTCTGGTGATCTGACAAATTCCACGTTCTGGAGAATTACTGGAACAGCTGATGGGTCACAGGAGTAGCTACATGCAGGTAGTACCCCTCCCTGCAAAGCTGATCCCCACTATTACAGAATTCACAAATCCAAGTGCTAACTCATTACCGCCTCTGCTGCCCCAGCTTACCTGCTGGGTGATAATCTTTGTGTTTAGTCTACACATTTTAAAAGTTGTTTCCTTAATTGTCTTTTGCCAGAATATCTCTTTTCAGGGTGGGGTAGGGGGAATCATTAGAGCAACTAAAAATACGGGTTTGCACTAGCAACTGACAAGCTTTTTTAGCTTGTTATGAAGCCTCTAACAAGAGCGCTAGCATGGTATCAAAAAGGAGTAAAGCTCCAAAATAGTTTAATCCAGCTGCCCACTACAGTGTTAGCAACAATACCCTAAAGAATTCCAGTTCAAACCACTTTGGGTTGCCTTCTACCCTCACAATGAGGCTACAGTCCACTAAATCACATGCAGCTTCAATTCCATCTAGAAATAGCCTCTTGGAGTTTCTATTGCAGGATGGCGTTCCTAAGTTTTGTTTACTTGGGTGCCACTACTGGTGGTGACAGCAATAGCAGCTACAAATTGCAGCAACCTGCATGTATGCCCAGAAAGGGCACATGTCCAGATCCAACCTCTCGCACGAAAGGTTTTGGCAGCCAAATGAATTCCTTCTCCCTTACCCTTTCTGCCTGTGTCGATTACAACGTCATGCTCAGATGCCACAATGCAGTAACCTCGTCCTACCACCCCCCACACATACCTTGCTAAAGAGTCCCACAGGGCCCAAAAGTCCTTTGAACCTTCAGACCTGTTGAAAAGCAGTGCAAAAAATGGGCATCTCTGCATCCTCAGCTGGGCAGGGTGTCCTCCCTCCAGGCCCCCATTGCACTGGCTCTCCCACAAACAGCAATGCTCTGGGAAGTGGCAGAGGTGTATCTGCTCCAGAGAGAGCAAACCACAGCAGATATCAGTACCTAACCCCTCCGAATTGGGCTACGCTCCCCACGTTTGAACCCTGGCCGCTCTGCGTGCCTCTTAGGCAAGAGGCAGAACAGACAGCAGCTCCTCTTGGCTCAGCGTCAAAGCGTGTTTACCCTGGCTGGCCGCACCAGGATTTAATCAGTGCATCCCTGATACCATGTTAATGGGCAACAGCAACGCAGGCACTCCATGGGCAGAGGGTTACGGTACTGCTTAGGAGCTATAATAAGTATTATAGCTTGGGAATCCCCATTACGAGAAGTGGAGTGGAGATAGTGTACTCGTAAATCTTAATAAAGCCAACATTTAGAAGACAACAAATTAACATTTATGTTCCAAACAGCTGGCCTAGCTCCACATCCAGAAGCTGGGAGGTTTTAATGCCAATCAGCCCACACACCAAGGCACAAAAGTCCCCCAGTACGACAGCAGAACCTTCTAGCAAATTCAAACTTCTCCTCACTACCACTGACTTCAAGGATCAAAAAGCATTAGCATAAGAGAACAGAAACACAAGCCATCATTCCCACAGCATTACATTAGGGACACTTCTCCAAGGTGAAAAGAGCACAGAAAGTGTCCTCGAGGTGCCAGAGAGCAGTCTCAGGCTGCTCTGAGTTGACCTAGACAGCTGACATCACTGCGATGCAGCCCATCCTCTGTCACCAGCTGTGCTTGTCCGGGCCTTCACCCTCTGCTGAGATCTGTTCAGCTCTGTGATGAGAGAGTTCAGGGAATTAAATAAACAGAAAGATTTTTTCTTTCTTTTTTTTTCCTTCATCATTGTTCTCCAAACTTTGTTTCAATTGATTCACCAAAGGGTCAAAGCGAGGGAAGGTACAAGACAAGGTGTGGAGAACCACAGCTAAACCAATTTAGATAGAACTTCATGGCAGTATAAGCTTATCTTAGAATACATCCTCCTGGCAGACAAGTGAAGAAAGGGCTTTTCATTGAGAGTGACGTGGAAGAGGCTCTAATAAGACTGTGCGGCTGCTTGCTGTGTTACCCTTTACCCTTACACATGCCTCCAAACGTTTACAACTTTGAGAAGCCATGCACGTGTATTATCACCACCAGCCTCCAGGACAAGGACAGGAATGTCACTAGAGGCTACGGACTGTCAGCTGTAGTGTTCCATGATCAGGAAATCAGCAATATAAATTACCTAACCTGACACACGTGGGTATGTCACACCTGGTTTGCCAGCAGAAACGTGCCTAGCTAATACAGTGGTCTGCTACCCAACGAGATTGTGAACAACTGACACTTTTTGGCAGGTGCCTTAGAAATGAGGGGTGATGCTGCTGGACTCTGCTTGCAGGCACGCCGGAGCGGGAACACCGACTTCACACGCTCATCACTGTGCCAGTCACTGGCCCTAATGAACCCTCTCATTCCCTATCAATCCGCAAATCTCAATCCAGCCCACACTAAACACTGATTGATCTTCTACTCCAATGAGCACCGTGTCATATTTGTGTTGAGTAACCAGCAGTTCAGATAACTGGTTTGCAATTAAGGTAATTTGGTTTGGGGCCAGTGAAAGTATGGCCTGAAAAGCACTGTCAAGAGTTCAGCACAGCACTAGAGAGATTAACCAGAGAAATTTACTACTCAAAACAGAAGGCCAGGTGGTAAGCTGACAGCTACTTTTAAAGCTTTATACCAGAATTTACCTTTCCAGCCTATCCAAAATATTTGTCACAACAAAACTTTTCCTCAGAAAGTAACAGCTTGCTTGTACAATGCTCACAAAAGATTTCTTTATGGACACATGCTCTCAACGTGCAGCAACACCGATTTTCTTCCACTCAGGTGGCAATGTGATGCTTTCACAGAGGCTACCTATTTGTGATGGCAGACAATTAGTATTTCAGGCAAAAATGCATTTGATGACAAATAACCAACTTACCTGAAACTTCTAGGAAAAAAGTAAACAGTTACATGAGCGCAGCTTCTGAATTCCATGGACTTCAGCCTGGACATAGTTCACATTCTCATCCTACACAGAGCTACTTTGAGGAATTTTCCTGCCATTGCAAGCCGAGCTAAGAAAGTGGTCTGAATAGCAGCAGCTGCCAGGTAAATATATGCAAGGCTTAAGGTTGGAAGGAGCTCCCCTCCGTCCCCACCTAGACACGGAATCATCAGAGCACAAACAGACACTTGGCAACCGGTCAGGTTTGTTTGGAGAGACAGATCAAACACCCCCCTTTCGCTCTGCAAGTTTTTTGCATACAGAACTTCACATCTCTTGCAACATTTCCTCTTCACATGGTGCCCTCATGACCAAGCTGCCAGAGCGACACAGAAGCCCTCCCTCCTAACGCTCAGCACCAGACACCCCCTGCTCTGGTGGCTCTCACCAGCGCCGTACAGGAAGGTTTCAATGTGGTCACCATCTACAGCAATCTCCAGGAAGGGGTCTTTGACTCTTTTTTCCTTTTGGTCTCCTTTCCTTTATACTTCTTCCTTCTATCAGGACACAGTTATCTCAAATCAGATTAGTTTAAACTTACGACAAATAATGTCTGAAAGCTTTACCCAAACATATAAATGGTCCATAACCATCAACCCATGTATTATTTAATTACATCAGGCAAAAAGAAAAGATATTGTGCTTGTATCGTTATGTCATCACATGTTTTTCTTCAATGTTCTAGGGACTCTGACACACCTGTTTTAGAAACAGCTCATAAAAGTGCATAAATTATCCCTTCTGTTATCCCAAATTGCTTCTAGCTTTCGCTAATCACCGGATAAGCAGTCATGAGAGCACTGCTTCTTCTATGAATTGAGGAGACAACTTGATGATCTTAAAGGATAGTATTTTAAGGCAGCCAACATCTAACTGACAGACAGTGCTACTGCTCATCTGTACTTCTGTAACGACCAAGATTTCAAACAATTTAAAGAAATGCTTCCTGCTGGAACCCAAAATTGTAAGTGCTGAAACTAAGCACCAGCTGAAAGAACAAAAGAGCCAAGATACAGGCATTTGTCTTTTAAGTCATTGCGTAAGGCTGAGCTTTAATTTTCTTCAGCTCTGCTAAATAGTCTGTGGATCTACTACTTCAGGAGGATGCAGAGACAAAAATGAGAGCAAAATTGGTTGGATCTATGATACAGGCTTATTTTGGCCTCCCAACCTTTTCTGCCTTCCATGCCTTTTTTTATACCCCTCAAACTTTTCCAGCCTACCCTTCTTCTTGGCCTCTACTTTTCTTGCTGACCTCCCACACTATTTTGGCCTCCCACTCCTTTTTGGTCCCTGCTTTCTTATTGGTCACCCACCTCTCTTCAGTCTCTGCTTTTCCTTCTGGCCTCCCACATGTTTTTCAGCCTCTAATTTCTTTTGGATTCCCACCCCTTCAGCCAGCACAAAATATTCAAATCCCATTAAGGTTACGAATATTTAAGTTCCCTATCCTACCAACAGTGTCTCACATCGGTACGTGCATTCATACTTTGACTTCTCCTTCTACATGCTAGCTGACCAGGAACAAGGTGGCATCCACACCCAGACATTCTACAGTCGTTAACAGTGTGATTTTCGGCCCAAGGAAATACGCTGGCTCTCTCAGTACCTCCAAATCCTGCTAGGACTCCCATAGCACTTGTAGAGTTAATTGTGTTAACGGAGGTACAAAAGTAAAATACAAGCAATTCTGAGACGGTAGAAATCAGAGTTTCAGAGCAACACTTTCATAAGGTTTAGGGATAATGCAAACCCCCACCATGCTTGTTTAAACAAATAATAGATGTTCTAGCTTTGCTAATGGCTCCATAAGCTGCTGTTCCCAGTTCCTATCCACAAGCTTTCCGGACAGATCATCAGCAAGATTAAAGTTAGAAATCATCCACATTCCCACAGAGCGCTATGATCAGGCACACAAAAAGACACGCTGTACTTCTCTGTAGAACTTGCTTTTGATCCCCTCCTCCTCCAACTTTAAGAGCGACAAATCCATGCCCAAATAAAATGGGGATTTTGGAAGTCACATATTTTATATTTGCTCACATTTTCAATAAAGACCTTACGTTTTCCTTTTTATTTTCGAACAAAATTGTGGCCAAAAAAGCATGTGACTTTAGGAGAAATCAAAAATATACATTTTAAATACACTCTTCAAAATGCAGTGTTTGGCCTACTTCAGAAATGAGATAGGTACTTTTTCTTTGATGTTTTTGGGAAGGTGCAACAGATATAAAAGCAGTTCTTCATTACACATTACTATGCTTTTCCAGTAATCATATTGCTCCAAACCTTCTCTTCCAAATTGTATTTTTCTAATTACGTGGTACTTAGTAGCTCTGAAGAGAGAAAGAGAACTGGCCACAAAATTCAGAAGGAGGATCTGAAATATCTTCAAAAGTTACATTTTAACAGTCCAAACACTCTTCCCACACTGTCCCTTCACACGCGAGTCAGGCACGCTTAGCTGCCCCCACTTCATTCCCGCATGAACAAACCGATGGAAAAACCCTGTTGTATTGCATTGTGTGCACTTGGCCTTGTTTGCTCAGTACACCAAAAAACAATCCAGTATACAAACCCTGGTTGTTATTATAACCTTAATAGTTGTAATGGATGGGTAGGAAAGCTACCTGTAATATCCGTGAGAAAACAATGTGCTAACACAAAGCAGCAGATAAACGGTCAAGAAAAGGCAAGAAAACTGCTCTCAACTGAACTTCAGCACTGGCTTAAAATGAGGCAAAAGAAACATCTGTTTTGCTGTGTAAGTTCCAGTTCTATCAGAGAGAGCATTCCTGGCTTCCTGGTGCAAAGGTGTGGCTTTCCCTCCCAATATGCAGAAGAGGCAATTCTGAACAGAATCCAAAATCCTAAGAGTATAGGACAACCTGTTATTTAAAACAACGAGAAGCGTGGACAGAAAGCAAGGCTTTCTGGTCTCTAATTTGGAAGGTTCAATAAAACTCTAGAAAAAAATCCCCACAGTAATTTTGTGCAATAATCTTCCCTCTTCGCAAAACTGCACCATTGGACAATCAGCCTTTGCTGCAGATCAAAACCTGAACTGCAGAAACACTACTCATAACACAACACTGCGTGGTGTGGCAAATATGTATCAGTTTTTGTTTTTAAAAAATGTTGATTATAGTTTGCTGCCTTATAATGCGTGGAACTGCATATTTCAGTCATTAAAGTTAGCAAACAAGTCTGTCTGTTGAAAGTCATTTCCCTGAGTAAACAATGACTCAGTGTGGACTGTATAATGTAGAAGTTATTAGGTACTGTTAGCAAGTTTAAAAAACCCAACTCGCAACACCATACAAAGACATATTTCAGAATGGAAAATAGTTTTCCTCCTACTTCTACGATTCCAGTTATACTGTTTCGGTGGAATTTAATTTTCTAAAAAGCTAAAGAGATCCCTATCTCCTCGTTATAAAACTGGACATTGACTTAACTGGACCTTTCAGCCGTGAACAATGAGCACAGCGAGAGCGCCGAGTTTACCCTCTTTGCTGTTCTCAGTTTGTCCTTATAACTGTGAACTAAAGATGATTCTTTCTTGGACAGGAATATCCCCTCTGGACCAGGCAGCAGGTGGTAATGAAAACAGACATAAAGACAACCATAAAACACTGACTATACAGTAATGAAGAAAAAAATGCAATTGTAAGCTCCCCAAAATCCTCTGACAAATACTGGTCTCTAGTTGAATTACAGCTCCTTCAATAATCCTCCCCTTCATTAGCAAAATGGCCAAATACACCTGGTGATTGTCAGCTGGCATAAGGCACCGCAGATCACTCTAACTAATGAAATGCAACCTCAGCTGCTAAGACGCAAACATTTCCCTGAAGTCTTAAAACCACCGCAAAGGCTGTTCTCCAGCTCGAAGTACACGCATAAGGATGAAATCTCTGGTCAGATGCAAGAACACTACAAGGAAAGAGAGTGAAACATCCATGGTAAACTCTTACCAGAAACGTGCCTCCAAAAGAAATTACTGAAATCATAATTTAAAGGCACGGCCTTTTAAAGCAGCTATAGATGATGAGGTCCAGCCTGCATCCAAACAGCAGACTGAAGGCCATTGTAATTGTTTTTTTGTCCACATGCATCTCTTCGCCTGGCAATGATTTTAGAAAGCTNAACCTGTTTGGGACAGCATAGGGCATTTTTTTTTGTCATTCACAGGCTGTCCATTTCCTGGCAAAAATCAGAACATATTCTGACATAACATTCTTTGCAAGCAACAATTAGACGGCCCATTTGGTTACAAAACTCTCCAATAAATGCAGGCTGCTGTATCATCCAGCTCCAGGACCTTACTGCCTAGAAAGCAAACACTGTAGCACTCTAAAGGTACTGCCAAATGCTAAAAATCTATGGCCATTTATTGTCAGCTGCTGAACTGAATTACAGGAAGGGCGGTGGCCAAGCTGGACCAAGGTCAACGTACCGCTTAAAGGCCTGCAAGTGTCCTCGTGAAGAACAGCTAGCTGGTCATTCACATGTGACCTAGTGCTTTCCTAAAGAAAAAAGCTGCCAGGGACAGCTATCCATGCATGCACGGATGTCACTGGAGTTCTAAATGCTATACTTATCGCCTCCCAGTACAGGAATTTAATATAGGACAGTCTACACCAAAGATATATACTGATCAGAAAAGGTACTGGCCCTGCTGCTCCTTAGTTTATTGAAGAGTATTTCAATAACGCAGGGCAGGGCTTGAAAGAATACCAGACCTTCCACCCCCACAGAACATGACTCAGTTGCAACAAATTACTTGAGATTTGTCCACTCAGAACCTTCTGTCATAACAAACGTTGTTAGCCTTCCACATTTACTTACACTGCCTGCTTACATCTTTATTAATGGTTTCTGGGAAGAGCTGGCCACCTACCCCACTAATGCATCACCAAGGAGTAAAGTACGCCGGGGAGGGCACAAAACACAGAGCAGGATATTTTCCAGCAGAGAGATCATTCAATCCAAACAGAGGCACAGTAAAAGCGGCTCCCTCCGGGCAGAAAAATAACTGTATTACAATCGCACAGAAAGACAACCCATGCAAACCTCATCCACTAGGAAATATGATAGACGGTTAGATGTATGGTTTCTATCGAAGTCAGGAATAGTAATCCTCATCAAAACCAACCACATCACTCACAAGTTGGTTATAAAGCAGTGCAGCACTGTATAACACAGTAAAACCTCCGACCGAAGACAAACACATGCTATAATTGCAATCGCTTTATGCCAGTACAAAGCACTGCTGCTACCAACGGAGCAATCCCCACCTGATCCCAGACATTTCTTCCTGTGCCATGGTATTCTTTGTGCAGGCGGAGCCGTTCATGTGCTCACACAATGAGCTGAGAAACTGCTCCAGACAAATTACCTATTTGTTTTGCCTGCACAGTTTTAATTTGGGTAAGTTCTGAGAAGTTAACCACATTTGACTGTCATCAATACAGTTAAGCCAAAGCACAAGACAAATGGTTTTCCCCACAGCAACGTTTCTGAAACATACAAATGCGCCTTTATAAATGGTTCCTTAGCTTGTATGAAAGGACAAGTGATTTAGTTACATTTGCATCACTTACAAAAGGCAGTAGGACACACCATCCTCAGGAAAATCTGCTGTACTTTAAGTTCTCTCCACCTCCTTTTGTGCAGTGCCAATAACACACTGTGTTTTCCCAAATATAAATTCGTCCTACAGAAGGCATTAGTTACTTGAAAGCACCCTGTGAACAGTCCTCACCCATGCCTTGAAACCAGGAGGCAAAGTGTTCTAGCCCAGTGATCCTTAGCATTCTGCATGCTGGAACTTTTCAAAACTGCCAGGTGAGAGCACTCGGCCGAGGGAGGGGGCAATGGACTGAAACGCACAGGTCCTATAGTTTATCCACTGCTCTGTGACTGCGCCCAGCTGCTGCAGTTTGTATCTCCTGCATTTGGTGCGGACTGTCCCATTTTGACAGCGCTAGAGGAATTTGTACAGTTCCTAGAAAGCATGCAGCTCCCAACGCAATGAGGCAGGGACCTACAAGCAACATCACACTACAAACAACAGAAAAATCCACAAATGTCTGAACACTTCTGGAATGAGACTAAGGCTAGCTCATCTTTGCGTAAAGGCCTCCGCAGAGTTTGAGCTCATTCACTGAAAGAAACAACACATTTGATGTTATTAAGCTTCCTCGGCCCCTAGTTTTTTACTGTCCTTCCTCCACTGGGCTTAGATGAAATTTAAAAAAAATTAAAAAAACCAAACTACCACTACTACTTCTACCTGGCTTGAATGATTTTGTCAGGATCTATGATTTCTCTTATAGATAGTATAAATTCTGATGGTGCATTATAAATCACATGTTTCTTTGCTATTAGTTATGCAAAAGACAATAGAGATTGCATACTCTGGATCCTGAGTCACATGGGATCTCTCACTCCCTTAGTGTATTATGATTCAGATTTAAAAAAAAAAAAATCTATCCTTTACGTCATGATAAATTAGGATACTATGCATACAGTCTAGCACTCCATTAGTCCCTGGCAGGCAGAAGACAAGATTTATCTTTACACTGGCCCTCCCTAAAACACAGGATTATATCCAGTATCAAAACTGAAAATCCGTAAGCGTTATGACAGTGGTTGCCATACCAGGGCCTACCGTAAAAATTAAGAACTCATCAGTTCTGTAAGCCTTAGGCAGTTTCTAAGAGAGTTTTGAAAAGGTGCTGACAGCTGGTAATTGTCTATTGCTCCAAAAGGAGATGAAAGAAAAATGCCTTTCTTCCCAATGTGGTTCTGCTTTCATGGCTTGTCCCACCAAACAAGCAAGTTTTCTCATTTGTCGCTTTCTAGAACTCGGCTGCTGTCATCTACAAGTAATTTTGGAGAAGCCTTCACCTCAAGTGACTATCACAGAGAGAACAAAAACCAGAATAATCTCTGTAACTCAGAATCATTTTTACTCTGTAATGCCCCAAACATGAGGATGCAGACCAAGCCAGCTAACTTGGGAAGTTCAAGTTACCAGAATGAGACATTCATTCAGCACAGAGTCAGATTCCTTCCATAAATCACATATTGGAAAAGGGGAAGACTGGCACAGAAAGCAGCACAACAGATGGGGACTCTTGAGTCTTAGTGGGGACACAGACCTCTGGTCTAAACTAGAGAAATTAGGGTGTTTTGACATCTCCACCTATAAGAAAGGACTAAAAGTAACGAGCTTTCTTCATGAAGTGCTTTTAGGCACCTGTGCAAGCACTGACAAACAAGGAAGAACTATTCCAGCATAAATGTAAGCGCTATCAACAGCGGGACACATCACCAGTGAGCACACAACTGCTGGAGAAGGCAGAAAACAAGGTCAGTATGTACAGAAAACCATTCCTCAGAAGAAAAAGGCAGGACCGGCCACGTTCCAGCTGAGGAGCAGCCTTTCTCCTGCCCCCATGCCCAAACACACCTTTCTCACTCCGGCTCCCCACGCGAGCCTCGGCAGGATTCACCCCGTCCCAGGCAGAAGCCCGGCGGGAGCTGGCTGTGTTCGGGATACAATCAGGGAAGCGTTACCGGAGCGTATTTAGGAACGATACGGAAGGGGAGGGGAAGGACTCCGCCGGACCGCCGGAGACATGCCGTGCAGCCGCCAGGATGCCGGCTGCTCTGAAAGGGTCATTTGTTTCCACCGTGGAAATTTCAGAGTTTCCGGGAAGGGCGCTGACTTCGAGGGAACGGCCGAGCCGCGGCCGTCCGCCCTCCCCGGGGTGCCATCCGGTGCCGCCCCCGGCTCCCCCCCTTACACCTCCCGGCGCAGCTCCCGAACCGGCAGCGTGCTCCCGGCAGCCGGCGGCCATGTGGCCGAGCCCCGGCGCCTTTCGGCGAGCACGGGGCGNCCGCTAGTGAGCATGTCCGAGCACCGGGCATGCGGAGTGCGGGCGGGGAGGCCGCGGCCCTGCCTCCGCCCTCACCTGCCGTCAGCTCCGCGGGGCGGGCCGCGGCGACCGGTGTCCCCGG
>VZSF01009418.1:64918-89715 GCA_013398295.1 Chionis minor | reverse complement strand
CCAACCCCGCACCTCCCGGCGGCGGGGAGCGCTGGGCCCCCGCAGCACCGACCCCTCCCGCTCGCAGCGCTGCCATTGTGCAGGGTAACAGCATCCTGCTGATAAGGCTCCGGACCGCACGGGTTCGCCTTCCCGTTGCTTCGATTCCAGAGGCACCTGTCTCCTCCAGCGCACCGGGGATAAACCTCGGGCACCGGGATGATCTGACCATCCCCTCCCCACCGACGCCCGTTTGCGGGAATCACCTAAACGCATCTTTCCGGGAAGGACGCGGGGTGAAGCCCACGCTAGAGGGATTCTCCAAAGCCAGAGCGAACGCAGGTAACCGTGCGGCAACATGCATCTTGGTTCGTCTCGCACATGACGCGCCAGAAGCATTCCAGCCGGGATCCACAGGGAATTCTGCATGTGCTCGAATTCCAGCAGACTGAAGCATACGGAGCTGAAACAGTAAAACTCTGCACTTTCTGCTCCTGCAGCAGTTTAAAGTATCTTCCAACTATGAGCTGCTGTTTGTACTAAAGCCCAGGACATCAGGAACTACTTTTCCCTGGCCATTCCTGCAGCACCAACGGTATTTGGCAAATACAGACCACTGTCCTCAAAGTGGCAAATGACAGTCTTATGGACTGCTAATGAGTACTTAAAAACTTTTTAGAAAGCTGAACTAATAGCTTTTCTCTCTCTGATGCCTCCCCCAGGATCCTGGCACAAGCTATTGGGGATAAGGTTTAAAGGAATAGTTCCCTCTGGGAAAGACAATTCAATCCAGCCAGTGTCCTCTACTGTCACTACAAGTAAGTCAGCACCATTCCTGGAGCAGGTACTGGAAACCAGAGAATACCGGAATTGCCACTATCTCCTCTTTCGACAGGGCAGAGCTCTCAGGTTTTGCTGAAGTAAAATGACTCCGCCTAACACTTGTGTAATCGGCACAGTCAGTGTCTTAGCTAATTTTCAGATCGAGTTTCAGATTACTTACTAGAAAGACAATGCTAGGAAACTGCAGGGACACGCACAGCTGTGTGCTTCAGTACAAGATGGCTCTGCCCACAGCTATCTGCGACAGAACTGAAGATCTATTCAACAATTTCTAAGTACCTATGACAGAGAGATACAAATTCACAGTTGCATTTAGGTACGCCTAAAGAGGATTTTTTTGGAAGTTTTTACCCAGTTCATTCTCTTTAGACTCTTTTAATTAGCAAGTATACAAAATCAGTTAGAAAATATTCCAAAGGAAAACACACAGAATGGCCATTCCTTCCAAGTACGGAGAACTGAAATTACTCTTATAAAAGTACAGTGTCTTTCTTAACTATTTACATCTCCCATGTCAAAACCAGAAATAATCAGCTCACGGATCTTCCATTTGCTTACAAACAAACCCCGAACCCAAGTCAAAAAAAAAAAAACCCACAAGTGAACAGAATACCTCATTCCTCAAGATATTAATAACAGTGCATTGATATGTTTCTCTACCACTAAATTTTTGATGTGCGAACCTTTCTGTAACATTCAGGGCATGAATCCAGTGACAATGTGGACAATCAATATTGAAGAGGACTAAAATACTCTTTGCAAAGCTGTTTCCCTTCCTTTGTAGTTGGAAAGCGCTCCCAGAATTCTCATAGAATAAATTCGGCTTGGCCAATACACCAACTGCAAGTCACGCCAACTTTGGTACACTGAAGTATTTCTACAGGAAATACACTTTAATCATGTCCTAAACTCCCAGTCACTTAACATTCGTTGCCAGCAATTTCATCCTGGTGAGAGAAAACTGTTCCCACCACAGCTACGGTCACTTTGATGACCAACCAGTCTTGCAGAAGCCTCGTATTTTTGCACTAGCATTTCTCAGTTCAGAACCATGGTTACCAAACTGGTAATCGTGTAACTTACACTCCAAGAAGGGAAAAGAGAACAATAAAAACCAAGCTTACAGTCTTGCGTTCTCCACTGCGACTAACCACGCGGATAATTTCTCCTGTAGGAATGCGTTCGATTTGCAGTTCCATCTTTCCAAGGTACGTTAGTACATCTCTGTTCTTTATGGATAGTTCCAATTTCAAAGCACAGCAGCAGAACTCCCTGAGCAGTCTGGGAGAAGACCTTGACTAACTGCAATCTTTGGTTCAGAGCCCGGTTGTGAGAGGAAGAGATGAACCTCTGTATTTATACTAAGTGTAGGTGTGAGCTGAAACAATTAAGTTCAAGACTAGTTTCCACTAGTTACAATGTGTCAAGACAGTTCCAAGAAGCCTAAATTTATGGTTGTGTTTATGGCGGCAAACTTTGTTGATGTTCCATTTTAGTCCCAGCAGACTTGGAAAAGTTGCCGCGGATGCTGTTTCATGTCGTATTAGCACAAACAATCTCACGGTAGACTTTGCAAATCTACCAAGAGATTTTATGTAGAAAAGATTCTTCATCTTTGCCTCCGAGATACTTGGTTTAGAGATAGAGTAATAGAAAACACTGATTGCTCCCATGGTAACTACAGGAAGTTCTTCAAATTGCTGCAGAACGAAATCATTATTAATTGAATCCTTGAGTAGTTAACTAATCATGACAAAGGAAATTAACTTGCATGTTACTGCTGAAAAATTCCCACTATGAATATGAGAAAAATAATCTGGTGAACACTGGTTTAAGTGCAATTACAGAGCTTTACCATAGCCCTGTCATCTATTAATGCAGTAGTAGACCTATCACGCCCCCAGACCCCCTCAATAGATGCAGATATCTGCCTGTGACTGGGGAGAAGAGAGATTAGTCTAAACCTCAGATATTTTAAGACTTGCTTTTAGGTGACAGTTCCTTCAATCTTCTTGGAATAGCCCAATTTCAACTTTTAACTCTACTACAAACCAATTCCAGATGATACTGCTTGTTAAAAAAACCAACCCTAGATATTAACAAGCACCTGACTATTCAAGAGCAGATACAGAGAACACCATTCTGTTCATAACTGAAAAGAAACGGCCTGTCACTGTTCTGTGTTTTGTATCTGGAATTATTCTTATACTCCCTTAGCTGTTATAGACAAGATTGTTCCAGTCCAACAATTGTTTCCTTGACCATTTTCTTCCCAGTATAGGGTTCTACTGAAAAAGAGATTTTATCACATTTAAAACAAACCCATCACTGCCACTTCCCCAAACAAAGCCACCCTGCTCAGTAATATGGAGCAATACCTAACCTATCTTATCTAGCCTTCCTATACACACGAATTACAAAGATTAGTAGCCTAGAACATGAAAGATGTTTAACTGGAATTATTTCTGTGACGCAGATACCAGAAGGATGTACAAAAAACCTTCTGAGAATGGACTGCAAGTAAGAAGAGAGTAAGAGGAAAAAAAGAAAAGGATAAATAAAGTAAAAAGAGGCTGAAGAAAAAAAAAGGAATAAAATAGAAGAGGGAAGAAAGGAACATCACATGGTCTCTGCTGAGACCAAGCAGTACACTTTAAAATCACAATCAAAACAAAGCTCCCAAACAATGATAAACAATGCTGAAACATTCCCTACTAGGGCCTATGTCTGTATTTGATAACTGTCAGTTTCAAAAAAGTATGGTTAACAGCTTAAAATGTTTGCTGTTGTATTTTACTTCTTTTTGTGGTGCTAGTAAATTCTTGTTTTCTGAATTCTTCCCACACCTCTGCATTTCCTCTCACCAGTTTGCATTCCCAGATCTCATACTTCCTCTGACTTCACTGTTTTCCTCCAGTGATTCTTCCAACCTGTGCTTCAAAAGCTCCCACACAGGTTTCTCTTGCTACTGTCTAGATTGCACATACGATATGTTCTTGTTTTTAATTGCAGAGACCTTGTAAGGGGAAGACAACAGTACCACTGCGATACGGGGAGGTGGGATGTACACATGCAGGTACATGACTTTTCTTAAGCTGAAGCAATTGAGCAGACAAGTTCAAGCATCGCTCCCGAGCAGATCAGTTTCCAGAGTAACTCAATGTGTACTGCACACAGAGTAACTCAATGTGTACTGCACACAGAGTAACTCAATGTGTACTGCACACAGAGTAACTCAATGTGTACTGCACACAGAGTAACTCAATGTGTACTGCACACAGAGTAACTCAATGTGTACGGCGCAGATCCATCAGGTGGTGAGTGCCGCGGCCTCGGCTGGTCAACGCAGCCGCACAAAGAACAGCTCATGCTGCACTACCGTGTACTACACAACTCCGATGTTTGAGCTTGCACCTGAAGAGAGAGAGTTAAAGATAAAAGAAAGCAAGCTGTGCGATTAGGCAACTGGCCTCAAACACTTCCATCTTTACACAAAAATCTTTTTCGCCATTCTCTTTCAAGATTGGTATAACGAAAAAACAGCTATAAGGAAATCAGGGTATTATCTGCTTAACGCATGAGTTATAGAGTTAAATAACATCGATATTCATGCCGTGATGAGTACCAGAAACTTTCTGTGATGTCTGTGTCTTGTTATCATGAAAGAAATCCCTTCGTTTGAATCACTTTCAAATAGCAAATCCCTATACCCAAGGACAGACAGGGCCATCAGAAATATTCCTGTTAGTAATGCAGAGTTCTCAAAAAGGTATCATTTCCTCTCTCAAGGAAAACCTAGTTCAAGCTTTGTTCAACTGACCTTTCCACTGCAGTATATTAATTAAGACAAGTTCATCCGAGTGTCACTTAGTGCCCAAGAGCAGAGGAGGAAGTAGTGGTAGTAGAAACAATAGTTTTTATCAGAACGTATTTTTAGGGTCTAACAAACACGCAAGACATCTTAGAAATATTTCCTGTTTACACAGAGCTGTACTATCTATGTGCAATGATACCCTGCACATCCTGAGGTTAGCTAGGAATCAGAAATATATGGAAGTTAAATAAGGCTATACTGAACAACATTCCTTGGTAGACATATTTCCTATCTTAAAATAAATTCTCTAACAGCAGGAAATTATGAAAAGTTACCCTTAGATGGAAATTATTTGATAGCAAATTTATATTAAGACACACAAAATTTAAAACATGAAGTACAATGTAGCAGATCTTTCACAAAGACAAAAAAGACATTTTAAATCACCTGTGAAAAATTCACTGTGAAAAAGTGAATTTAGAAGAACTTCTTGTTAAAAATGAAGAAAGCTATTTAAGTGGCTTCAGCATTTTTACTAGGAAAATATCAAATCCTCCTCAACGGGGAAGGGAGGACATCCAGAACAGAAGTCCATTTAATACTGGACCCATTTAAATGAAAAATAAAATATTAGATGACTCTGCTTTGTTCAAGAGAAAAATAGTATTTGTCCTTGCCCTACTTTTGCAGTCCAAAGCCCTACCGCATGTTATTCCTGACATATTTCCACTCTAAAATACTGTTGTATCTGCGCATTAAAGATGACTGAAGTTTCTTGGAGAAAGGCTATCATGCACAAATTAATCCGCCCCACCCGAACGAATGCGTTCATTCTCAAATTAACAGAGGCCACATAGAACAGTTCACTGCCAGGATTTATTTTAGTGGTACATGAAAAGAAAACACATGAGTATAAAAACATTTCCAGTGATTATAACATCTAATTAAAGGTGTTTTAAGAAAGATAAATTTCATCAGAAATTGCATTATTACAGGTCATGGAATAGTTTGAAAAGCTACCATAGGTAACAATAGTAAAAAAAAGTGCTACTGTGTGCATAATACTTAAGAAAGAAGTATACAGATCTGTGCAACATCCTACTAACACACAAGCAGATTCAATCACAGCTGCCATGGGCATTTTCAGTGAAGTCCTGTGGCTCAAGGATTAGTTTACAAAATGCAGCTTCTATGTCCAGTGATTGAGAGGGTTACCAGCTCTCAGACAGCATTAGGGATCTTGAGTTTCTTGCCCATGTAAAACGGCTGTATGGCTCCCCCTCTGAGCTGCTCATGAACAGCAGATGTGCCCTGATTAGAAGAAACTGGATCTTGGTCCACAATAAATCGCCAGCTGTGGTGTGGAATCCAAAGATCACTGTTCTTTGAGCTCTCCACAGAATCTCCTTGCAATGGAGTACGTTAATACAGTTACACAAGTGAAATCAGAAATGGAGTACAACTCAGGAACCGCAAGAATTCTTTGCAGTTCAGTAGGGATTTGTCTGATGCCCTAATTGCCATGAAAAGTCACATATCTGAAAGATTTAGTGCAAAACAAATTCTTGTAAGACCAGTACAAACGTGAAAACTGTTGCTAATATTGTTCCAAAGTGTAGTAGGAATGTACAAACTTTAAACCTCCAGGCAGTTTTAATCCATGCAATGAACACAGTATCCTCTGAACTTGCCCTCACTACTTACAACTGGAAACAGTTCCAACACCAAGCACTAAGCTGAGATAAGAGTAACTAAATTTACAGAGGCTAAGTGTTCTCAAACCCCACACTGCAACTATCTAAACCGTCAACCTATGTTATAGTTTCCACAGTATACAAAGACACCCACAATGCAGATTTTATATATGGTGAGTGATATAAGCAAGTAATTGCAAAACAAATGTCAATGTCAAGGTGTTGACCTTCTATCTCAAAAGAATCCTGAAAAAACTAAGGCTTTGAGGGAAAAAAACACCAAACCAAAAAGGAATTCATTCAGTTCTGAAGCAATATTCCAACATAAAGACACCAACATCCTTTGCTTTGCTCTTCCACTTGAACAGAATTGTCTCTTTTCCATCCATAACCAACATGACAGTGATTAGTGACTAACTTTACTTACTGCAGACAGTAGGTAGCTTGAAGCTGTGTATCTACAACATGACAGACTCCCAAGTGCTCTTTTCCAGCACCGCAGTCTGAGATTCTGTGGAATGCTCGTGCCTTTTCCAATCCTTTCCAAACATCTCAATTTCCTCATCAAGAAACAAAACCATCTCTGAAGCTAACTACCTATCAGGTTTTTAAAGGTGCGTGATCTTTCTTATTCCATCTCCACCCTCAAGTGCACAGGATACATTAAGGTCTAAGCACCTCTAGAAAAAAAGAAATTTTGCAGGCCGATTGCTATAAATCGGAGAGATTTACAATTTTGGTAGCACAGATTATGCCATAAGAAAACACTCGTTCCACTGAAATTCCTTATTTATAGTTCCCATCATCTCTGTAGTAAGTTTAGCAATTTTGTGGCAGGATGACATCAGGAAGTAATATGGCTTTAGCTTTCTAAATTCGATATGACAACAGAAAATAATCGGGGTTAGTACCATGATCATCAGCTCTTTGTCAACAAGCGCTTTCTGAGCTATGGTCTGCTCACCTATGCCAAAGCATTTCTCAAACAATTTCTTTCAGAAATTGTGGGATCCTGGGTAACTCTGAGCCAGGGACTAGTATAAAAGTGGTTTTATTTTACTTTTTTTAAATCAGAGGGAAGTGCAATAGGCAAATTGCTAAGTTGTTTTATAAAAGAAGAATTTAGAAAAATCACGAAAAGTGTCTTTGATAAATGTATCTCAATCTGGAAAAATCAAAAATGGAAAATCCTACAAACAGTTACCAGTAAGGCATGAAGAAAAGGGATCTACTACCAAAGGACAATGTACACGCTCCAAAGATTTTGTTTTCATGTGACTTCTTGCCACACGTGTTTCCCAAAAGGTAATCAGCTTACATTTGAAAGTCAAATAAATTTTTAAAACAAGCTAACTAGCTGTATCTAATAAATAATTTTAAAAATAAATTCATTTAAACTAAAAATTCATAAATCAATGATTAAGTGGTTACAGCATAGTAAATATCATAAATAAAATATCCTCTACAAAAAAGGAGCAAGCCTAAAAATCTATTACAGATCACAACTTACTTATGTTAAATCATTGTATTCGAAATGTCTATCACTTTAAAACATACAGCATTCATTAGGCGCTATTTTTACAGCTCTCATCCCGTGCAAAAGCGTTACTCTCCCTGTAACAATAAAAATATCTGTTTCCACAATAAATTATCTTCTATGAGCTTACAAAATTTCTGAACAATCCTACCTGTCTTACTTGCACTGTCTTACTCCATCTTCTAAGAGTAAAAGCTTATAATCACTAAGACATAAAGAATCATCTGACTCCTGAATCAGGACCACTAAATGCCCTTTCTGCCTTCAGAACTCATCATGCGACTCCAGATTGTCCGGTTTCCGCATCCAACTGTTCTCTTCCTGTGTCAGATCCTTTTCTATTAATGTTCTGTTAGGCTGAATCTAGAAGAAAGACAGTAGTTAACAAATTAACACATTCAGAAGCACTGTGTTGCTCTATACTATCAATACACCATTATATAAAGATGTCTTACATACTTGCTAGAAACTGAGAAAATTAAAAGTGATGCAGCAATTATGAAATTTTTTAAAAATCTAGTAAAAAATTCAGTAAAATTAAAAATCAGTAAAAAACCACTAATCCGATATCAAAACATTAACTGTCATGCAAAAAGAAAGGTACGTGGTGTGTTCTATCCACATACAGTTGACATCATCCTGCAGAGTTTGTGGTAGATCTTGCTCAGAGACAACTGAAATACTGGACTCTGCAATGTTTCTCACCAATATAAAAAGAAAAATATGAACAGTATCACTGAGCTACGCCAGCCAGCCCAGGAACTTTCAGTACTCTATCCCCTAAGGTAATGCAGTTTCACAGCCTTCTAAAACCCTTCATCCAACAACAATGCAGAACTTCCATGTTAACCATTCTACAACGCATTCGTACAGCCATGACAGTATGGAAGATTAGGAACAAAGAAAATGATTTTGACAATAAATGCTTGTGCAGAAGCAGCAATGCTTCGTCTCTTTATCTAGTCTGTGCAGGCTACGTCATCCTTTCAGAAATTAAATGAAGAAGCCTGTTAAAAAAATAACTTGAGTTCCAGCTGCCCCGTCTTTCCCAAATTTAATTGGCTAAATAGCAGGAAGCACTTCTGTGAAAATCTGCCACAGAATGGAACACAAAGAGTTCACTCACAATCTGTCAGAAACTCGGCAGCATTTATTAAGTTGATTTGACTTCTCATCTTTACAGAAACTAGGGACCTAAGTGACAGAGCCTGAAGTTCCAAAAATGAAAGCTGAGAAAAGAAACCTGTTCATTTCATTATAACAACGTGTTGCTGTAACAGCTACTCAGAGATTTTAGTATATCAGCAAATTCTTTTACAGGATGCTAGCCAGCACATACGCTTTTGGCAATTACTTCTGCTGCCACCTCCCCCAGGATTAACACAGCTGCACACACCTATGTTCAGACATATATGAAAGCAAAAGACATAAAAATCACATCAATGTTAATCAAAGCTTCCAAATTTATTACCTGAAAAGGCTGGCTGATACCAACTATTGACTGCAAATTATTGCTATAGTAACAAAGCAAAAATTCTCCTCCCATATCAGGTATTTCTGCAGCACTCATGTAAACCTGTCAACAAGAATAAGAATGGGCAAGTGGGCAATTTCCACAAAGAAAGAAGCTTACAAAGCAGCAGTCTCTGCCATTCAGGATACCATAAAAATCAGTATTTATTATTTATAGGCAAGTTTTTAAACGTAAGCTAAAAAGGATGAGGACAGATATAACTCATGAAACCATCTGAAAACTAAATCAGGGAGGAACAGCGAATATCCTTCACCGTGTTAGCAAGCTGACTCCGTTCAGCAAGAAGAAACCCAGAGCTGTTGTAAGGGAAGGGGCAAGGCCACTCAAGGAGCAAGGAGGGAAATGAACCGCCTCCTGGTGGCAATAAGCTGCTACATGAAACAGCAGAGCAAACCCGTCTCCTCGGTTTTGTACTATCCTAAAGACCCATGGTTCCTAAACTGCAGCCCCAGTATCCTTCTAAAACAACACCCATAGCACTCAGATTTCTAAGCTTAGTGATAGGAAACCATGGTATCAGAGAAGTTTTAAGATTCAGAATATTGATACAATTTGCACTCTTGTTGTAAACTCGATGCTAACTTAGAAAATCTCTAACAAGAAATAACTGCATTCCATTTTGTCCAAAAAATCTCATCCATCCTTGCACTCACTGTTTCTACAAAATTAAATCTGAATTTCTGTTTGTTCAGATAAATACCTCTGGAAACAGATCATTTGTATCCAAAATAAGTTTTGTTTGTTTTAAATCACCTTAGGTAATCACTACTAGAAAGCTATGTAACAGATAGCAGTTTTTAAAGAGGGACCAAAACACTCAGCTGCCAGAATGAAGAAAAGTCAAAGAAACCCTAATCTGTAGCTGTATTGGATACCTGAAACTAACTGTGTTTGTACCATTAGGTACTTAAAACTGTAACGATAATTATTTAGGATACATTGAGCAACTCTGACAATCAGATGGAAAAATGGCCAGTTACTTATTTCAGTGTCAGAAATGGACCAAAATATAAGATAACAGTAGCTTCTAACACAATGAAAAGTCACTACAGGAATAAATTGCTTTTTAATCAATTCCCTTAAGCAATATGATCACACCTGAGAAGGGATGCTAGACTACCTGAAAATCAAGAAGAATTAGGAAGAGGGATTTTAAACAATATCATCATTCCCAATTAGCTTTGACTGGAAAAGATACAGAACCCGTAAAAGGAAGGGGATATGGAACAAACAGACCTTGAATGCTGCTCTATGGGAAACTACAATAGAAAGAAATACAACTGGCTTACTTGTTTACTGTCTTTGTTAGAAGAAATTTCATCATCTTCTACCCAAGAATACGTAACATAGTCATTCACATGCCTGAAAGCCACCTGCAAAGGAAGATACAAACCATCAACCTTCCGAAGGAAACAAAAAACATACTACGTGGAAAACTCAAAGTTATGAGAGAGTCATCTACTACTTCATTGAAGTAATTAAAACACTTCATTTTTAGGATCAAAACATTTCAGGGGCATGCATAAATCTTTTGTTTCTGAGAGGGTGCAAGTGCTGTGTTCTTTCCCCCTTCCTCTGACTTTCCTTTATTTTTGTTCTTTCTTTGCTGTGTCAATCTCGAACTGCAGGCATCAGGGAAGGACAACTCCTTTTCACAGCTTCTGCACCGTTTTACTTAAATAAATCACCACATTATCTTAGCAGATAATTTAAAGGGTCCGGAAAAGCTCACATGCTTTGCAACTAAACTTACAGGAACTAACAGCAATCAAGGATACACAACTATTTCAGAGAGTTTTGCACCAGCAAGAATCACAATGTCCTGTAACTATCAACTACCTCCTCCAGTCATATTGACAACCTCAACTGAAGAGCCAGGATAAGGTAACATTACCTTGAAGAGTCCAATCCAGTCCCACGCACTGCTTGGGAATTCAGGCACCGCAGAATAGCTGATCAGAACATCATGTTCCGCGCTCCACTCGCCCTCGGGATTCAGCGTGACCAAAGGATCTGATAGAAGAGGCTTCAACTAGAGAAAAGAACAGAATGTGAAGTCAGTCGAGGCTGTCGTTCTCTCGGTTATTCTTTTCAAGCTATTCTCTGCCACACCTACTGTGGGACTCTTTAACTGAATGGAAATACCCTGAAAGCAATTTGCTGCCTTCAGTATAATCAGAATGAGACAGAGATTATGACTTACACAGTTTAGAAAAACAGCTTCTGTAAGGCAAGACTTAGTAAAACAAACTTTTTCTTAACAATATAACTGGGACAGCACCTCAAGCCCAAAAGTTCCCGTAACAGGTTTGTGATCGCTGATGCCATAGCTCATGTGACTGATATAGTTATTCAAAGTAACAGAAATTGTCTGCTCTTCTTCAGAGATTTCGCCTTCTTTTGATGCATGCTGGCAGAGATTTTTCACTCTCCAAAGAATTCTATCGGTCCACGCTGGCTTTCTTTTCTTCTCACTGCAAAAATGTAAGATAAAAGTGAAATGAGAAGAAAAACAGTTGCCAAAAGTTAAGAATACCGTGCAGAAGCTACTCAGAGTTGAAAGACTGTCAGACATGTATTAATAAAAGAAGGCAATCATATCCAAGCTTCATTTTACAGCTCTGTTCAATATGCTTTAGAATCAAGGTTTCCTTAATTTGAACTCAACTCCATTTACCACAGATAAGTGTCATAGGTTTCTGAAAGAGGAGTAAAATGAAGGGGAGAAGGGTATTTCAATGGGTTAGTCGGCTTCATACAGGAAATGATACTTTCTCCTAAAACACTCCATACAAACATGCAAGAACATTGAGATAATATAGCAACTGCCCCAAGCTTCAAGTGTGTTGTTACTCTGAGAAAAGGGGCATAAACTTAAGGAAGGTGTAGGAATAGTCTCAATGATGTTTGAAATCACTCAAAACATTTGAGAAGTTTCTCGTAACAACAAAAAACGGACAAACTTAGGTAGCTTATACTATCACAGATGACACAGCAATGCTTTATTTAAAGTCCCTCTAAGTTGTACTAGCCTGCACTTCAATTTTACAAGCTATTGCTGCCTCATAACAAAAGGCTTTAAAAATTCCATAATCAAGAAAGTCGTGCCTGCAACCTGCAACTGTGCTATACACCAAACTGTAATGAAATTCAGAGTTTCCTTTTATACCATATCAACAACAACAGAAGACATGAGCCTTTCGTGGTTCTCTCTGTAGTGGGAGGAAGACTTAACAGCAACTCTCTGTATGGATGTATCACTTCAAATTGAAATGGAGAAAAGATCATACCCTATGGAAGAGGAATTAGAATGGACTGGATTGAATTATAAAAGTTAATGAGCAGGATGCGTAAGGAAAACTGTCAGTTTAATAACTTTGAATATCAAAATCATCATAAAGTGGAAATGCCATTTAGTTCAATATTCAACAGACTTTTGTTTTACCCCGTCCCATATACAAGTCTCACTCACCTTTAATAAGGTGGAAAGATTTTAAATGACTAAGGGGCCATATCCCACTTACTCCAGTAATTACATAAACCGACAGAAATCTGTATGAGCTGCCATATGTCTGCTCTGCTGTGCAATAAAATACCAAAAGAACAGCTTAAGTTAATACACTCGCTATTTTACAGAAAACAGTATGTTAGATGGGAAAGAAAACCTCAAAATCCACATTGAAAAAATATCAAAGATAACAAATAATGTTAAAAATACTGTTACTGTTTATATAAAGCCTGCTTTATATAAAGCATGCTTTGCAAGGGTGCTTGCCTTCAGGTCTACTGATCACCCCCCATCCAACCAGAATATCTCTGCTAACTTTAACAACGGCAGAATGCACACAGTACGCATAAGCATACTTTTTGTTTTTTAAATGAGACAATACAGACTATCAGGCTATGAATCATTCTTAGAATGTCTAGGTTCGGATCAATATATGTATTTTTTGTTAACTGGATTTACTGCTGCTCCCCTCATATCTCTTCACACTCAATTAGGGAGCAAAATGTCTTTGGATCCAAAGGAATAAGCTTCCAATATTAAGTGCAACAGCAGAGTAGATAACACTACAGCCTTCAGACAGGTTCAGAAAATCCCTGAAGAAAATCAGATGTCATCTGATTTTCAAATATTTCACAAAAATCAAATCAAAAGCTCGGAAGGAGCATTGTTTTGATTCTGAAATATTTACAAATCTATGAAATCCAGAAAGTTCTCTTCTTACTTAAACCAAAACAGGGACTTCTGCTCTCTGGAAGTAAAGAAAAAGATCAGTACAAACCCCCTATTGGACAGGAACTTATCCTTCTGTTGAAACATAAGACTAATACTTAACAACAAACTTCAGTGTCAGAGAAAAACTTTGGAAACTTAGGCTACTGCATTTTTAATAAAATACTTACAAAGACACATTTACATTTATTTTCAAATACCAGCAGTATCAAATGAAACGCTTAAACAAAGAAGGAAAACAAACTGCAGACAATCACTCTTTTCCTTTTGCTCATTTCTGACAAGCAATGGGTATTTTTAGTATTAAAGAACAAAAAAGAAGTGCCTTAAACAAGTGCTAGTTTATTCTATTCATCTAGTGTTTCCAAAAAGAAAGCTGGGTTGTTTCACTACTGCCCTCATGCCATCAGCAGGCTCAGGCTTCTTCAGCCAGATATATTAATTTATTCAGATTTGACTACTGAATGAGCTTAACAGAATAAAGAGATCAACAGCCCCAGTTTACCAGTACATTCAGGAAATTCAGGTTTGCTTACTGAAGTGACATTTAGTCAAGCACCACATTCACGCTAATATTCCACGCCTAACCTCATCTTATTATGCTTTTACCTTGTATCATATACATCCGAATAAAGGTCAAACTTGTAAGTGGGTTTAAACTGCAGAGGACCCTCTATGAAATCCTGAAGAAATGCTTCCTTCTTTTTTGCCATATTTAACTGCAGAAATAGAAAGTAACTTTTAAAGATTAAGTTTAAAAATCAGAGCTTAAAGGGCAATTGGGAAAGGAGCTGAGAAAGCATCTTCCAAGAAGAATTCAACATCTCAGTCACTACAACATATTTGGAAAGATAAATTCAGAAGTGCCTTTTTGTTACTGCCAGAATTCTTGACATAATCTGTTTACAAGTTTTGTAGGAGTTCTACTCAAAACAAATTCCAGAATAAGCTTCTCTTAAAAATTATTCTCGTGAGAAGAAAAAAGGAGAAGAAATTAAAGTGAAGAACAATTCACAAGACATGAAGTTCAAAGAAAGCTTCAATCAAACACAAGCATTGTAAACGAGTAAGAAACTAAACAAAAGCAGAAAAAGTTCACAATTAATTGGGGCTTATGACTGAGAAGTGAGAGAGTGAACAGCTAGATCTGTTCCACCTCATGACTACTCTAAATTTGTGTTCTTTAATAGAAACTAGAAACTCAAGAGGCAACGCAAACTACCACGTGGTGTTTGTATGCATTAAAAGCAAACCAAATCAAACTAAACCCCCGAACAGATTAAGACAACATACCTGGTCCTTTTCCCACAGCAGATTGTAACGCTTGTTATTTATTGATTCTCGAACAAAATGTATGCCGTAATCTGCTATCCGGAAGTTTAGATCTCCAAACCAGAAGAGAACGCTTAAAAAAAAAAAAAAAAGAAAAAAAACCAAGGAAGATTTATTGGAATCCATTAACACAAGGGAAGAATTCAATAGAATACAAGCCGTTACGTTAATTAGGTACTCTAATCACTTATATTACTTAATCTAAACATCTTAAACACGAACATTAAGTAGTTATAGATAAGCTTACACGGGGATAACCTGCTGCTAAACAAAAAAATTAAAGGAATTGAAATAGTAAATTAAGTCCCTTGCATTCTTGCTGCTTGCTCATTACTGCCTGGATATTAACTTCTCCCAAGTCTCCTAATGACTTACATCTTTATTAGAGACAGATTTAAAATTAAATTTTAACAGTAGGTAAAATAATTCACAAAATTTCTGACCTATAAACCAGCTGGTTATGTTAACACACCAACTCAGAGCTCTGGTTTAGTGTCTTGGGAAAGCAGGAATATATACTGGGCGTTCTATAGTTATTAGGGAAGTTAATATTACAAAGCATTGCAATGTATTATCAGTAATGTTTTAAACAACAGGAAAGCTGGTTTTTTCAAGTAAATTAACTTCTCTCTGAAAATCCTTACTTTCAACCTTTTGTTCAGGAGTGGATACCCCAAACTCAATCTTTTGGAAACAAAACTTTTATTTTAATGCCATTTGTAATTTCTTCTTAGAAGATGACAATAGATGATTTGGTACATGCCCATGCACATAATCAAGAAAATGAAACATATTAAATGGAAATATCAAAGACTTATACTAAGGTAGGAAAAGTAATGATTTTGAAACTCATGTGTCATACATTTTTACCTAATTTTAGTGAACACATTAACAATTAAAGTGATATTACTTATCTGTCCTGGTAGTTTTATGGGTATAAAAAAAATAATAATAAAAAAA
Source organism: Chionis minor (assembly GCA_013398295.1). Lineage (NCBI taxonomy): Eukaryota > Metazoa > Chordata > Aves > Charadriiformes > Chionidae > Chionis > Chionis minor. The sequence goes on along the minus strand of VZSF01009418.1, from coordinate 73,785 downwards.
AATTAAACTAAAATGTTTTTCTCAACCCTGTTTTGAATGGTTCTACTACCACCTTTAGACTCCAGCACATGAAAACAATGGAACATACAAATAATTCCTGCAGAATTAAGGAATGGGAGCTCAATTAGTGGCCCAAGATCAGGTTTGGTTTGGTTTGGGTTTTTTTTGGTGAGACACCTGAGCAGAGTGTATATAGCTACCATAATGATCAATCAAGGCTTTAAAGGCTGAGAAGCCCTCAGCCAGGTACTAAAACTTCAACAGGAATAAAAACCGCCCAAAACCCCTCTGGGGTCCCCAACATAAGAAGGACAAGGACCTGCTGGAGCAAGTCCAGAGCAGGCCACAGGGATGATCCAAGGGCTGGAGCCTCTCTGCTGTGAGAACAGACTGGGAGAGTTGGGGATGTTCAGCCTGGAGAAGAGAAGGCTCTGGGGAGACCTTAGAGCCCCTTCCAGTCCCTAAAGTGGTTCCAGGAAAGCTGGGGAGGGACTCTGGATCAGGGGGAACGGTTTTAAACTGGAAGAGGTGAGATTAGTATAATATTAGGAAGAAATTTTTTACTGTGAGGGTGGTGAGCCCCTTGCCGGGGTTGCCCAGAGAAGCTGTGGCTGCCCCATCCCTGGAGGTTCCAGGCCAGGCTGGACGGGGCTTGGAGCAGCCTGGTCTGGTGGGAGGTGTCCCTGCCCAGGGCAGGGGGTGGGACTAGACCATCTTTAAGGTCCCTCCCATCTCAAACCACTCTATCATTCCATGAAAACAGAACACAAATCTCCTCAAAAAAGGAAGGAAGATATAAACATTTAATAGCAACCTAAGGGATTTTTGGTATAAACAGGCTTTAGCTTTTAAAGCTCTCCAGCACATGACACGTGCAGTACATACACTAACAAATGTAACGTAATTTGAGACTGGAACAGTCTTGCAAAATAAACCACTGTCTTGTCTTTCAGGTTATCTTTTCCTCCCAAGACTCAAGGTTAAGGATGAAAAAACATTTAAAATAAAAATGATGGATGAAAACTCCAAAACCAAAACTCTTCAGTGCACAGACAGAACAGGGTCTGAACAACTCACTCATGATCCAAAGTACTTGGAATATTCTCTCCTTCAAACTGCATTTCCAGAATTTTCTCAAAGTCATCCAATCGCTGCTCTGTATTCTCCATGTGAGCTGGCAAGTGGCAGTTAATGAAACAAATTGTGTGACCATAGAGGGACATGCGAACCGTGACTCCTCCTTTGTTCCCCTGGTATGGAAGATGAAGAATGTTCTCTGAAACCACAGCCAACACCTGCCAATGTAACTATTAGCAGCCCCTACAAATTTTTAAATCTTGCTATTTAGATTTAAATTAACAGTTTCTTCCTACGTCAGTTGTTGTGTATCAGCTAATAAACTGGTAAAATTATGGTCTGTGCCACGCACTTGTATACAAGGTTCAAACAAGTAAGTCTCACTGCTTGTCAATTTATTCGTTTTAAAGTAAACCATATACCCTCTCTCCCACCATGAAACCATTTAGAGGCACACACCACCAGCAGCATAAGTAACCAAGGCAACCAGGTCCTGGATACTTCCTTACCCAGTATCCATACAGGCCTGTGCGTGTGTAGTGGGTATGGATGTCCCGTATGAAGGGAAGGTGGACATGCTTCACAAAGACCAGAAGTAGTAATCCCTGCATGCGAACGGAGGAGAGCTGGAAGAGATACGAAAGAGGGCACGGTCATTTCCAGGGAGGTATTAGGAGTTCCTTGGATCTACTTCATAAGAGCTTTTAGGTGAGGAACGCCATAGCAGAATTCATGCAATTCCCTCACCATGCCTGGCTTCAATACTGTCACACTCTAAATACAAACACATTTCAGTGCTGTAAAGAATACACTCTTACAGTAGACTTGCTTAGAAACAATTTTGATGAATCTCTGAACTCATTAACTTAGTTGGAACATCACATCACAAATATGAAGTTGACCTCAAAACATGCGTATTCGCCCAAACATCTTTAAAGACCTTTCTTCTGCCTCACCAGTCTCTTGTTTCTACCTTTAAGCAGCCTATTCATGAAGAACCAAATCCTTCATTTCTCACCTATAATGTAAATAGTGTACACCTAGAAGTCCTCCAACAGGAGCAAGTTTTTCAAACTGAAACATCCTTCAGCACATAATTAATCATTCTAAATGCTGTTAAAATGCCAAAAAAGCATAGCAGCTGCTCCTAAGCATCTGCAAAAACAACGAGCTGCAAACAGAAGTAACTCTTGCCCGCAATGCCTGTAAAAAACGATTTACTGAACAATTCCAAAGCAAAGATGTAGGATACTGGGATTCTTTTGTGGTTTGGGTTAGGGTTTTTGTGTGTGTAAATAATATAAGAGAGATGTTCTTCATTAAAAATTTATGAACTTTACAGTGTTCCTGGCATGAGAGACAAAATTCATTTTAAGTATTTGGTTTAATAATAACAGTTCAATTTAAAATACAGACATTGAAATACATTCATTATAGTTCAATTTTATGCTGGATGAACTTAGAGAAAGCCCACAGTAGAACAGAACCTGATATTAAGAATAACACTGACTATACAACTGCTGGAGAACTACACAAACTCAGCCCAAAATTTAAAACAGAATTCCTCTTTTCTTTGCCTAAGTGTATTGAAATGATGGATCTCAATTAGCAGTTGATTCATACATATTTGTAGCTGATCAGACGTTTGGTGTAACTGGTATTCTCCTTTCCACAATTACGTTATTCATGAGATACCAAAATCATACAATGCCTTTATTATTTGCTCCATCTCATTCTGCTGTGGGCCAGTCCCCAGACATTTCTCCATGTGAAACCTCTTCTCTCTGTAGGTCTTGAACATCAAAACACAACAGATCCCTCCTCTGCTGGAACTAGCACCAGTGCCACCAGTACATAGTGCCAAACCAAGCAAAGACCTTCACAGAGGGGGCACAATTCTGCTCATGGTCAGACTGACTCCAACCAACCTAACACTCTGAAAACGACCCTGTTATTGAAAGGACAGAACACCCCAAGGATGACAACCACCCCTCTACACCCAACCTTGTCACGGTGAGCAAAGAAGGGGTAACTGTTCCCCTCCTCCTCAGCCATCTTCCCAGAGAAGTCCTAGCATAAACTCTCCTCACTGCCCGTTTTGATTTTGACCTGGCCTGACAGTCCCCTCTTATTATTAGAGCTAATCAAGTCCTGCTGAAAACCATTAGGTGGCAGCATCTATTCATTACTGTGTCCAAAGTGCCACATTTATAAATTAGAATTCAAAATCAACCATGCATACCACTAGGAATTCTTTTTCACTGTCTGTACACAGGGCTTCAACGTCAACCCACAGCCAGATTTTGAATGTTTATCAGCAATGACTTACACTAGAATGAATAATTGTTTTTTCCTTTTTATAATTTCCAAGAGTCTTTTGTTTTGTTTAATTACATTTAAAAGAATGGCACAACTACTGAGTCTGACTAGCAGGCAGATAATACAATAATCTCAGCAAAATGATCCTGAATTAATGTTTGATTTGGAAAACTAATACGACATTAAAACAAAAGGTTTTAATATCTCTTTATTAGAGAAATTCAGGATATCCTCCTATGTTTATTGTTTGCGTTATTAAAATAGCGAGTACTTTAACTGATCTTATGTCCCCAGATGCTACCAAAAATCTTGTCATTTAAAAAGAACATACAACGTTCTAGGTCTTCAATCAAAACCAAAGTCTTCAGAAAAATATATATACCCAGTAAAATTGCATTTTACACAAATGCCATTTATTTTCACCTGCAAACAAGTTGGAAAAAAAAAAAGAAACCTTACCAATCTTAATGAAAATCACTGCCATTGCTTGGGATATTTATAGTGAAAGCAGGTACTTAAGTAGACTACATTAGAAGCATCAGAATACAGTTCCCCAATATTGCACAGAGCAAAAAAATTTTCTACAAACAAGAGAGAGACAGAGATATTGTGGCCACAAGAAATATGCTGTTGAGTGTCAAGTTTACATCACATTTCATTTTAAATAACCTTCCTTACATTCCTCGAGAATGTATTTTTATTACAACAGCAGTATTTTTCTATTCATCACATGGTTCTGCGGCACTTACACATGCCATTGCCAGCACATCTGAACAACTTTTTGCTGTCTGTCATCTAAGCTGCAAAAGCATCAAAACTGCCCAGCTATTCTAAATGAGAAAGGAAAAACCATATGTCCAATTTTTACTGCTAAAATTAAGGACATTATTATTAATACAGAAAAATTAAAATTGCCTTTATCAACCAACCAGGAAAACACAAGTATTATGAAGAATCACTTCTAACATATGCGTACCTACGGAAGTGGCTGACACCTGCAAAAAACACCACTGACTTCTCTTTTATGGAGAGTTTGAGGGCAAAAAAAATCTGAATAGAGCTGGGGAAGAAATTTTCCTTCACTGCTGTGACACTTAAGAGATGTAAACAATTACCTTGATATATCCCAATGGAGACAATACAGTCATGAAAAAAATGCTCCATGGATCATCAAATGCCAAGTCAGACAGAAAATTTGTGATTCTTGAGTTCACCTCCTGCAAGCTGAATACATCAAGATTACTCACACTGTATCACCTGGTTTTGAGAGAATTCATACAACCTTTTCGGAACACAGACCACAAGAGACCTCTCCTAACACAAGCCTAAGAGAGCGCTCTCAGCACAACTTGGAAATTTCTTGCTGTTTCTCATTTACAAGCAGTTTAACCCATCCACTGGTCTAATGCATCTAACACCAAGACACACAAAGTTAAAGGAGCTTATATACCTGAAGACAGAGTTTAAGACAAGTTTTAAAACTCAAGATACATTATGACAAATAACCTGACTATCAGGTCTTTAAAATTTCAAGAAAGTCTGGAAAATATGACGGCAGATTGTGCCTAATAAGCTTACACTAATTTCTTTAAAACATTCTGAATTTTGGATAACTTTAATATCAAAATGAGTATGTCTCTACGTACCAACAAACAAAGCAGCAGCCAAAAACTTTTTGTGTTTAGAAAAAAGATATTCTGTATTTTGTCATAAAACAACAGCAGAAAGGAGAAGGTTCTCTTGCTATAAATTCTGTTTTAAATCACTAACTCTAGTCCACCTTCTGTTAGCAATGATGTTAAACCACCTCCTAGGCAGTGACTCAGACAGCACAGCCCTCCAGTAACAGCTGTTGACACTTAGCAGTTTTGCAATTAACTTACAGAGCAAGTTCTCTAACATATACTTACCCTATAACATACATATCCATAGTTGGGCCCAGGGAATTCAGCTGAAGTAAACTAGTGACATCAGGAGGTGGAGAAGCTGTGCCCACATTCCAGGTAACTAAGTGTAGTCTACAAACAAACAAAAATCACACAAAACCAATGAGAAAATTGAAACAGGAACAGGTAACCAACCCTAAGGGCATTTAATTTCCACACAGAATTTCTGTCTGCAGAAAACAAAGATTTTTCTGTCACTTTACTATGCATCAATCAGAAATCTATATAGTAGCTAGCATTAAAAAAAAACCAAACAAACCAACAAAACCAACAACACAAAACCAAGCAGCGAGAGGTAACAAAACCTGAATTCTTGCCACTTATCCTTCATCTTTTTCCCCCAGATAAGGAAAGCTTCATCTAGAGTGCGAGACACTTCTTCATGGATTTCATCATCCGAGCTGATGTCCTCTACACAAGCCATGAGCTGGGCTACTCGTTGACGGAGCTGCAAGCGGCCACTGGACCCTGTGCTGCTGAAACTTGCGGAGCGGCTGCGGAAGTTGTGCAGGCTTTCTAAATCGTTTAGGGAGAGCGCTGCTGAATCTTGAAATGCATCTTCGCTACTGAAGGATGCCATTTGCTCAAAGGAAAAGAATAACTCGGAAGGACTAGCCCATTAAAATCCTAAGTATTAAAGAAACAGATAGCTAAGGGTCTTCCAGATCAAGTTTTCGCTTGTGCGAAATTCAGCATTGCTTCTAACGCAAAAGGACAAATGTGGATGCAGCAACGCTGAAAAAAACTGTAGCATTACCACCACACTGAAGGGGTTGTTACAAAAGCTGCAATCACGTTCTACCTCACACAGTGAATTGTTTCTTCATAATAGATTTAATATGGTTAATTCTATAAGCTCAAGATTTAAAAGAATTTATTGTTGATTGGAATCAATCATGTGCCTCCATCTGTAGGCTAGCAGAAATATAATCTCCAGCTCTCAAACATACAACTACACAGTTCTGACCAAAACCAAGCAAATCTACCGCCCCTCTCAAGCACCGTCAGAAACATTCACATGCCACAGGACTTGTCTATTATTTTTATAAGATGGTAACGTCAGTATCAGAGTTTCTAAAAAGGGATTCGCTTTACATTAGTCTTATTACACATCAGAGACTTAAAAAATAATAAGCTGTTAATTTTTCATCCATCTCAGGGTCCTGTAAGGACCCTATAAACACTGATAGTTAATTAGTGAATCCTACCAATACACACATTATTAGGGCCATTTTTTATCCCCCAATCAACTGCCTGCTCAAGGTGACACACAATGCATGTGCAAGAGCTAGAAAGTGACCTTGTATACCAGACTAATTCAATTTCTCTCAGTAACACTTTATCTTTGCAAGACTGCATTCAAGTCACCCAAAAGCTATTCTAGAACATATTCTGGGGCGGGTGGGGAGAGAAGGTATGTATGCTGCAGATCTAATTCTGCCATCAGAGATGTACCGCTCGTTACTAATTTCATAAGATGATTATCTGATTAAACAAAACTGAATATTGAAGTCATCAGTCATTACTGACAGAAATTAAATTCCTCAAAGGGCTCCATAACCACACTACTGATAAGAACACAGGACAGACCGCAGTGCTAGAGTTTACACCAGAAGCAAAAAATACTTGTAAAAATTTCAAGAACATCCTTAATAATTCAGTTTCACTGTAGGTTATGACTATGTCTGCAGGAAAAAACTTCATAGTGAGGAATGTATATGCATTTGCAAAGCAAATAACCTACAGCATTATGCAGTCCCAAAGGTCTACGGATGCTCCGAGGCCGCACAAGCACTGCCCACAGCAAGGAGGGGAGACCAGAGCGATACTCGTTCTCACCTGATGCCCCAAAAACAGCCCTCACCAAAGGCAGGAGGATACTGCTCCAACTATTCTGGAAGCTTTCGGTACCAGTGGAGTACAGTCACAAGCTTTCCACTAACACACGCCTAAATACAAGCAAACTACTGAACTAGCGCCACTGACTCCTGAAATGATTCAATGGCAGAGAACTTTTTTAGGGTCATAATCTTCATAATACTGCATTAAATGCCTTTTAAGATCTTTGAGGAAATATTAGTGTTTGTTGTTGGTTTTTTTTTTAACTTCCCTGTTACAAACATCTACTCAACCACCCTCTAAGTAGATTTCTCTACTGAGCTAAGCCCACAGCAAGAGACACCACAACTTATGGCCACAGATGACACAACGTGAAGACACAATGCGAAAACACCATAAAAGCAGAAGCCAAAGGTTTATTCAGGCTCCTTCCTCCTCACAAGTGGGGAATTTGAGGCACCAGATACATTAATAGCAGGCGCAGTACATCTTGCCCTCATTAAACTTAAGTAGGTAACGCAACGTAAGTAGGTCTCGGGAAGGTCCTAAGGACCCAAACAATACTCAATAAGCCTCCCCGAGACGCCTCCAGTAAATACGCTTTCAAATCAGAAAATCAGCTTTTCTTCTCTGTTCCGTATGACTACATAACATCGCCAATTAGTATAACTCCCTGTTAATAAGCAGAAACACAAGTTTCGCTAATTCTCAGCTCATTACGCAACGACTTAGCTACTTTTTTTTTCTCCCCCCGCCGCCGCCCCGCGCTCGGAAAAGCCGCCCCTCAGACCTGCCCCTCCTCAGCCCGAGCCGCCGCCGGCCGCTCACCTCAGCTGCCTCACGGCGTCGCGCTCCGCCGGGCCCGCGGGCTCCATCTCCCCACCGCCGCCACCGGGGCTGCAGTCAGGGACGGCGGCGGGGACTGCAAAGGGGGACAACGGAGGGGACGGAACGGAACCGGACGGGACGACCCGGCCCGGGCCGGGGCCTCCTGTCTCGCCTCAGCGGCGCCCCGCCCTCTGCCGCCAGCTCCTCGCGCCCATTGGCCCGCGTGACGCAGGGAGGCGGGGCGGGAGGGCGGGCGGCGCGCGTGGGCGCCCCCCAGCGCGCGGGAGGACCGCGGCGGCGGGCGGGCGGCCATTTCACACCCCCCCCCCAGCACCCACAACAAAGGAGGCGGAGGCGTGAAGCTCTGTCTAGTATTTTATTAGATTTCATTTCCAATATGCCGGTATTGGAAGATTAGGAGACAAAAAAAAAAAAAAAGGCACAAACCCACATTTAAAAAAAAAAAAAAAAAATTAAACCCCCTAAAATAGCTCGTGCAAAGCCAGGTCGTGATATCATCGTTCCTCCCTCTGTGCGTGCGTCTGTGCTGCAGCAGCGGAGCAGCACGGCTTGACGCGATGCCTTTGATGGGAGCAAAGTCCCCCGGCAGCGCTGCCCCGTCCCATGGCGCGCCTGTGGAGATGAGCGATGGGTCCCAACCCTCTTCTCCACCTCCCCATCCCACCTCTCCTGCAAACCCACGGTGCCTGCATGGGGTGTCTCCTGGGGTGGGAGCACTGCGGTGGGGCTGGCGGGCCGGGACACGTCCTGCAGGGAGGGGAGCGGAGCCAATAGCTTCGATTTACGGGCCAGACTGGAGCCAAGCACAAGCATTCGGTTAATCGCAGGCCTGGGGGG